>JABSSZ010000955.1:0-33600 GCA_013755755.1 Fusarium sp. NRRL 25184
GTTTTAATACTTCAAGGTTAATTAACTAGCAAGTCGTAGAAGGTGTAGATTTTCTTGTGAAATTTCAGCTACTCTTTGATAAAAAGCCTTAGGTAAACTTAGTATAATTTAGTATAGATTTAGAGGATCTTAGATTAAATATTTTTAGTACCTTGATTTAATATCAGAAGTTTTCTTGCGCCCTGGGGACTGGAAGATTCTCAATATCAACTGATCAGCTGGATACAACACAGACCCGAGGTCGGACACCCTCTACCACGATTCGTGATGTTGGAGAGGATGTGCCGTGCGTTGGGTTGCATGGTGCAGACTCACTTCGTGACCTGTTTCTCCTTCGGGATACCTATCTAGGAGTTACAGGCTCTAATAGGGCAACACGGCTTACTGTGATTTGCGAATAAGCAAATGATCTTCACGTCTAAGCTGTCCCCCCAAGACAGAAGCACTCCGGGGTCGGGGCCCCCACCGGCCGGCCCGGAGCCGAAGAATCTGCCTCATTGGGAGAGAAACTCGGAGCTGTGGAACACAGAGAAAAGGGCCGTCAAGCGAAAATTGAGACTATGAGAAACAGAAATTGATCGATTGGTAAGGATACAGAGGCAAATTATGAAAGAAAAGTTTTGTATAATCGGGCCACGATGGCGGCTACTGCTGAAAATTGAGAATTCATCACGCATTGGGCACCTCTTGTTCAATTATTCCCTGTCTTATGCCCCCGCTTGGTTTGGGGTGGTCTTGTATGTCACAGTCACAGTTTACGTACTGAAGGGTTAGAGTAGGACTGCCGAAGCGGAGCCTCCGCCAGTTTTGATAAGACTTTTCTTTCATATGCTTCAAGTTTTTCGTTTGCCGTGGGTTTAGATGGACTGGGCCATGAGCTCGGATATACGAGTGAAGATGATAAAGAGTGGGGAAACAAAAGCGAAAAAAAGAGAGAAGATCGTTTGTATTCCCGCGATGAGCGCGGGTAGAGTTACCTTGGGGCCTTTGCATTGAATTCACAGTTACAGTTACAGTTGCAGTTACGGGGAGAGTGACGGGTGTAACCGTTTGGAGATGAGAGTGTCGTGTTGTGCTGTGTTGCTGCTTAGTGAGAGTGATGAGTTGTTCAAGCCGGAAAAGGTGAGCTTACAGGACAACACAGCGCATTAATACGGACGGGATGCATTCATTGCTCAAGATAACATCTTCAAACAAGAGTCAAAGAGTACCCCATTCATGGCGCCACCGCGAGTCATTGGAGCAATCCGAGTGGTGATCTGATCGGCGGGCGGTGGATCCCCTCTCTCGTTTTGCCGAGCAAGCGAGCGAGGGTAGGTAAGTATGTATTGAATAGATTCAGTCAGTGAGTGTCAGAATGTGAGAGAAGCCGCAGCTGCAGCTGCATCTGCTTCTGAAGCGAAGCTTGTTAAAAGTCAAAGTCTCCCCCCGCATTTTGTTGCTTGTCTTTCTGTTGGCTCCCAAGACCAATACCAAGACAAGGCATCTTGTACTTGTGCTTGTACTCGTACTCCTCCTCCTAGGTCCTCGTCTCTTACTTCCAGGTCGTGTACAATCGCCAACCCAAAAAGAGTCAAGAGTGCAAAACGCCCAGACAAAATAAACTCAATCCATTGGTACACTTCCTCTACCTTAAACCAACTTACCCACCCACTTCTGCATCATTACTTCCGATCCGATTGACTCCAATCACTCATCGGGAAGGCGTCTCGCTCCGCTTCAATTCCCTTTATTACATCCAGCTCATCTCCTTCTTTCATGGGGGCCAAGGGTCTGGGTCTAGGTCTGAGATATATACATTCATCCATATATATCCGTCCGTAACCCGGTCTTGATCATTCTTGGCGTTTATCTCTCATCTCTTTTCTTTTCTCTTCTTTTGTTAGGTCCATATCTTATCTCAATAGCAACAACCACAAACAAGCCACCCTCGGCTCTAGACTGTGTCACAAGACGGAAATTCGCCCCCTCCTGCCGATCAACTCTTCTCGAACTGTTCCATCGACGGCTCCTCTTCCATCTCGTCGCATCACCATCACGGCCACTGAGTAGCCACAGGCCGGATGTCGAGCGACGTGGAAATGGAAAAGGTCCCCATTCCCGTGCCGTTCCCTCCTCCGGCCGCCGTTGACGATGTCGATTCGACTCTCGGAAAAGACGTGGTAAGTACAGCCTCTGCGTACCATCGCGCGCCAGGGGGTTTTCTGGTAATGGTTACCAGCAAAATAATTGATGTTATGACCATTTTGTCTAGTCTTGTAATGGTTGGCCAATGTTAAAATGGGTACAAAATGGTCACAATATCAATTGTTTTGCTGGTAATAGTTACCAGTGGCCTGCTAGGTAACTTGTGCGCATGTCACCCACGTCGCAAATACTAACATAACGTCTCCTAGGACGCCCACGTTCACTATGGCGAAGCTATAAGCCCCCTCGAGAAGGGTCTTCTCTGGAAACAAGACCTACGCATCATCCCACTGTCAGGCGCCATATATTTCTTATCCTTCCTCGATCGAACGAATATCGGAAACGCCATGATCCTCAATTCATCGACCAACAACGATATGCAGCGCGAGACCAACATGACCGACCACCAATTCGTCATCTCCCTCATGGTCTTCCTCGTCTCCTATGCGGTGTTCGAAGTTCCAAGTAACATGCTTCTCAAGAAATTGCGACCCAGCCGTTGGCTCGCTTTTCTCATGTTTTGCTGGGGTGCAATGACGATATTAACGGCTGCCACCAACAACTTCGGCAGTGTTACAGCTGTGCGATTCCTACTAGGTGTTTTCGAGGCTGGATTGTTTCCTGGGCTGGTATACTACTTGACATTTTGGTACAAGCACGATGAGCGCAGCGTTCGGTAAGTCTTTTCTGTCTCCAAGCCTTACCAGCTGTCGTCGCACAACGGCCGAAGTGCTAACTTCGAACCTTCAGCGTCGCATTCATCCTCGCATCTGCCACTCTAGCCGGCGCATTTGGCGGCGCAATTGCCTATGGCATCGGCCACATGAACGGCACAGCTGGTCTCTCTGGCTGGCGCTGGCTTTTCATCATTGAGGGCATCCCGTCTTGCCTAGCCGCCTTCCTGGTTCTCTTCTTCCTACCCGATTATCCAGAGCGGGCAAAATGGTTATCAGAAGCAGAGAAGGACATGGCTATTCATCGGCTGTACTATGAGGGTTCTAAGGAATCGCATCCGACGATGAGCTGGGCAGAGGCCAAAGAAACCTTGATGGACTGGCGATTGTATGCGCATTATGCAATTTACTTTGCGTCTGGGCCGGCATTCGCGAGTTTGAGTTTGTTTGCGCCCTCGATTACTGTTGGATTGGGATATTTCGACTTGAAGGCACAGTTGATGACAGTGCCTCCATGGGCCATTGCTTATGGTAAGTCCTAACCTGCTCTCTTGGCTTTACGAAGTGAGCAAAACTGACCGTGCACAACAGTCTGCCAGGTTTTGGTGGCTTGGTCGGCGGACCACTTCAACGCCCGAGGCGTTCACACAGCCATAGCTGCAGCCGTGGGCGCTATTGGCTTCATTGTATCGGCTGCGCTCCCGGCCGACGCCTATGCAGCCCGCTACGGAGGTTTAATCATGGCAACGGCCGGCTCCTTTGCATGCATGCCGCCCATGCTGGGGTGGCTCAGCTCCAATGTGTTTACTACAGCCTCGACCGGTCTTGCCATTGCCCTCAACGTTAGTCTCGGTGGGGGAATTGGGCAGATCCCTGGTGTTTGGATCTACCAGACGTCACAGCGAGAAGGAGGATTCACGACGGGCCACTGGGTCAATGCGGCCCTGCTGCTGTTTGTGTCAGTTGTAGCCCTGGGCCTGAGGATGTTTTATGGTTGGAAGAATCGGAAGTTGAGAGAATATGCCGAAAGTCGCGCAGTACCTTATCGATGCTATAAGTTATAGGAAGGCATGTTCTCCCTGATATGTTATGTTATGAATTATTCAATGGGTTCCAAATTCGAGTCTGTTCCTATTGCGTGATGACGATGTTTTGGTTCTTCCACCGGGGAATAATTCGCGATTCTCGCCAGCTGTGTTCTGAGCCCATGGGCCATGAAACTCCAATGTTGCCCAACTGAATCATATGTCAAAGGAGTCAATCTTATGAAGAAAGGAGATTCAGGACCCAGTGGCCCGTCCATTGGTACCAAGAGACAGGGTGTCTCCAAGTGCCGAGATCCTGATGGAGACAAAGTTCCAGGAACGGCATCCAACCAACAAGCATCAAATCAGGGTTTCTGTAGCAGTCTCGAAACCCCCTGTCAGTATAGCTGAGACACCACCATCATGAGAGTTTAAGCTGGATGATATCAGTAATGCTGCTAGCCGCGTACTATGTAATGGCCTCGCGAGCTTCATTTAGGCAGCGGAAATATCAGAACTCACTGCCGCGTCACGGCGCTTATGAGAGAGGCTAGAGCGCATGGCCAAGGGGATGCAACAAAACTTAAGACCTTGATCCTAGGTGACAAAAAGCCTTAGATAAACTTAGCATAATTTAGTATGATTTAGTATAGATTTAGAAGACCTTAGACTAAATATTTTTAGCAGCTTGATTCATTGTCAGAAGTCTTCTTGCGCCCCCCGGATGGCCCAGAGATGTTTCGGACGTCCCATCGGTGTGCCTACTGACAACACCATGAATCCCTGGCGATCGTGGTCTAGACCCTCACACAGAGCTTCTCACAGCACGGAAAGCCATACTGTACAAACCAAGGACGGATGAGGGATAACCAGCACTGTCCATGCTGTTTCTTCGAATTTTGCGATGAGCTTTTTTTGCTTTTCAATACGGAGCATATGTTCCCGTTAATATGTGAGCTATAAGCCCTGGAAAGGCGTTGGGTTCCGAGGAAATCCAATCAAGAGGGAATATGACCAACCTTGGCGTGTTGGTAATATGCAGCCAGGGTCTGAAATAGAGATCCAGACCGGGCCACCAGGTAACATGGCATAAAGCCAAGTACATAACGTCCGAGTGGTGTTGTACTGTCAGCAGCCGGCCCCAGTCCAGGTCAAATGTAAAAGCCTGTTTTGAGACTGGCTGCATTTGTCTAGGTGGAAGACAAGAGATAATAATAGATAGACGGTGGATGAAATTGAGTGTTGTACAGTATCAGGTGCAGCATCGTCATGATCAGCAGCATCTCGGGTCAACATTTTCCATTCTTGTCAAAAGTGAAGCAATGCAGCTGAGGGAGAATAAGTATTGTGATACAAGTGGCTTTCCCTGACTCGTTGAGGAACGGATCTGCCTTGAGGTGATACGACGGATATGAAAAGGAAAAAGTAATGATGTGAAATAGTGTTACAGTACATGGACACGAACATTAGTTTGTGGAGTGAGTGACTCTGGAGGTGAGGCTTGAGTTATCAATCAAACTCCATAAATAGACGGTTTTGAATTCGGTCAGCCCATAAGCCATCATAGAAACTTATCTCTTGCAAGAGATTAAACTCCATCCGTTGATGGATGATTCCGGCCTGGGGAACCTTGCAGTGAGTGAAGCTTGCTGAGATTTCATTCTCAGCAGCCAACCCACTGGAACAGCCGCCACTAAGCCAAGACATCGCAGGGCTCTAGACCCTCTAATTGGGCGCTGGCATCTACAGATATCCACTCTCAGAGAGCGTGATGTCGTCACCAGCGTCATAGGGCGGAGATCTCGCCAGGAGCAATATTTGCGTTCAAGCAATAATCATCTCCAATGCATGGATTGTCTATCAAACCGCTACTGCAGTCATGATGGATTTTTTTTTTGCTTCGAAAAAGAAACGAAGGATGTAGGTATGAGGTATTAGCCTCGAGATACGTGCAAATGATAAGGTAAACCGATGATGCCACTAACAAGCGACGAAGCACATGCATAGCATGGCATGGCATGGCACCCTAGCGCGGAGCATGGGTGAGAGAGGTGATGCCATCATCATCATCATCATCGCTGCGTGGGTGTGCACCTGGAACCCTTCTCTCACCTTTTATTGCTCTGCCTGCGGTGATTTGTGTCATTCCGTTAGGGGGAGACGCTGGCAGCTTTGTATCTTTGTATTGCAGTCAGTGACGGACGGGATGCATTAGTACTCCGGCGGCTGTGACGATATCGCGGGGACTTTGGTACTGATTGACGCTTTGGGTGACTTCATCGTGTGTCTATCATCTACAATACACGCCCACGATTCGAATAGAGTCTAGTCGACACGTTTTATGTCAACATGAGGCTCTATCCTTAACTCAAACATCTTGACTGTTTATTTTCTTTTCTTTTACTCATCTTGAGATTTCTGTTTACGAGCTGAACTTGTCAACGTCACAACGAGTCTCTTCATTGGATACCCCGCTATCACCACTACTGACTGACTGGACTGGACTGGGCTGTATTTACCTCGTCGTCTATTTAGCTTTGACAGCCATCGTCATTCACATTCACTCCAGCAGCGTCTTACAAATCCTCTGTTTCAGCTGTTATCATACATTCAGTACATTCAGGGCAATAGTCTCCGAGATTGACCTCTCTTGTTCACTCAGTGACCTCACTCCCTGGACCACAGCTACTCGACTTCTACCAATTTCCTCACTGAATTGACTAGAAACCCCTGTGTCTTCCAAGGTTTCCCGCTGGGAACGCCCCCCATCCCCACTCGATCCGCCTGGCGTTGGCCTAGAATCCTGCTAAAATCTGGGCTGCCACTCCAAGTGGGCTACCCACCTTTTCCCTTTCGTCACCTCTCAAATCTCGGTCCTCCCCCCCGTCAAAAAGAAACCAGGCTCTACCTTAGCATACCTGACCTTGCCTTGCCTTGCATTACCTCGAACAAAAACAAGCGACCAGCGCAAGGCACTTTTTTATCCCAATCGGTTTCCTTTTACTGGTTTCTTCCTTGGGACGACTTCTCTTTTCTCTTTCTCCTCCATCCTCCAACATCTGTGTCACTTCCCGACTCACAACGTTGACCCTTACTACTCGACTTCCTACGACACCCTCACTTCAAACGTCAAACAAGAAACGCTCCCGTCCGCTAGAGTAGACCTGCTAAACCCCGCATCGTCCACAGAGCAGTCCTTCGTCTTTTATAATAATATTGCCCGCGCTTTGCGACACACCAAACAAAGCTCACGTTTACGATCACGACTCGCTACGACTCCAAGACGGAATAGCTCTAGGCTACTTCAGCGAAACCCGTTTTTAGTTGCACTGCACATTAAAAGCAACTACTGCTCTCAAAAACGTCCAATCACCCATTACTTGCTACCAAACTTGGCCCAAGGCCTCACGAGCTTTTCTCTCTCAGGCGACTGTCGCGCCTAAGCGACAATTTCTACAGCCATGTCTACCATTCAGCAACTCAAGAACTTTATCCGGCACGGTATGTTCTAACCCACTATTCTGCCAAGTCTGGCCCGTTTTTATCAGTCGCTGACAGTGGTTGCTCAGGCAAGCAAGCTCGTGCCGCTGCTCCTGAAGAGACTCCACGCAAGACAGAACAACAACAGGCGCCCACAGTCCAGCACAAGACAGCATCAGACCCCAGTAACACCCACTACGCACGGGCACAAGAGCCTGGAAACGAATATGGCGATGACGATTACACACGTAGCAAGAGCAAGAAGCGCGTCGACGATGAGAAGCTCGCCAAGCTTATTGCCGAGGAGAATGCCAGCAAGAGCAAATTCCCTCGTTACCCCGGCCTCGAGCGCTGGGAGCTCGTCGACAAGATGGGTGATGGTGCCTTCAGCAATGTTTACCGTGCCCGCGACACAACAGGTCAGCAAGGCGAGGTCGCTATCAAAGTAGTACGCAAGTACGAGATGAACAGCATGCAGGTAAGCAAACACCGGGGTCGTCTGTATCTGTCACCCCATCTCCTTTTGTTTTGATGTTTCTTGTGCTTTTCATTCGTCTGCTTTCTCTTTCTTTTGGTCCCCATTTACCAACACGGGGTTGTCCCCTTTCATAGGGCAATAAGCATTTACATCCAGACTTCAAGAAAGTCCCGAAGGCAGCAGAGGTGCGAGAAGATTCTCCTTACGTTACTATTTCTTTCCTATGTCCAGGCCGACGCTGTCCCCGTCTGAAGTCAGTTCCTGCTGTCTTGATGGCGGGGATGGCCAGCCTTTAGACTCGAGGACATGCGAGGCAGAGTACTGACACTCCCGCAGCGATCAAATATCTTGAAGGAGGTCCAGATTATGCGCCAACTCGAACACCCCAATATTATTAAGCTCGTCGAATTCTCCGAGTCGAGGCAATATTATTACATCATTCTGGAGCTTGCCCCTGGTGGTGAACTTTTCCACCAGATCGTTCGCTTGACATATTTCAGCGAGGAGCTTTCCCGACACGTCATTGTTCAAGTGGCCAAGGCTCTTGAATATCTCCACGAGGAGAAGGGTGTCGTTCATCGGTATGTCATGACTCTTTTTGGGCCGCTTGATGTCAGAAGCGGTGATGCCCCTCCTGACGTCATTCGCCTCTGCACGGCCTTGGAATCATCACTAATATCCCTACCAGTGACATCAAGCCCGAGAACATTCTGTTTGAGCCCATTCCTACGGTGCCTTCTAAGCACCCGAAACCCAAGCAGCCTGGCGATGAGGACAAGGTTGATGAAGGAGACTTCATTCCCGGTCAAGGTGCCGGTGGTATTGGTCGCATCAAGATCGCTGATTTTGGTCTCTCCAAGATTGTCTGGGATAACCAGACCATGACGCCTTGTGGAACTGTTGGCTACACAGCACCTGAAATCGTAAAGGACGAGCGATACTCCAAGTCAGTCGATATGTGGGCGCTAGGATGTGTGCTATACACTCTGCTTTGCGGTTTCCCACCATTCTATGATGAGAGTATCGAGGTGCTCACTGAGAAAGTTGCCAAGGGCCAGTACACTTTCTTGTCCCCATGGTGGGACGAGATCTCAAAGTCTGCCCAGGATCTTATCAGCCACCTTTTGACTGTGGATCCTGAGAAGCGATTCACGATTACCGAGTTCCTCGCTCATCCATGGATTGCCGGAAACGGTCCTACTCCTCGAGATGAGATGAAGAAGTCTGATGGTATGCTCCGGGCCTTTGATGCTACGAAATTCGAAGAGTCTGGCAAGCGATACGACTTCCGATCTCCTGGCGCTGTTAACTTGCGTGAGGTCTTCGATGTCGGTTATGCTGTTCATCGTCAGGAGGAAGAGGGCAAGCGAAGAGCGCAGATCGGCCCCAAGGGCACACCAGCGCGTTTCCTCGGCGGCCTCAACGAGGAAGATGAAGACGATGATGTCATGCAAATCGATGGTCAAGACAACAACGCTGCCAAGCCTAATGCAGCGACTCAGGCCCTTGAGCAAAGTATGCGAAAGGCCAACATCCGAGATCAAGAGCAACAGCAACAATCTCGTGGTCGTGAGCGGGAGCGTGCTGAGAGAGGTTACGGCCAACACTCGGCAACAGTCGCCGCGGCTGCTCGACAGCAGGTCCGTGAGCGCAATCGTCAGCGAGGAGCATTCGAGCTCAACCTGGACAATGCTACCCTTCTGGGCAAGCGAAACAAGAAGGTTCCTGTCATGGGGGTATAGGAGCCCAATGATATAGACTCAGCCGATGGTTCAGGAACAACAACACCCAGGCGTTTTAGCCTCGATGGCGCAGTGTCGCCAAGACCAACACCTCTGCGGCGGCACTCTTCAGAGCTTCCTTTTATGTTCGAACAACATAGATGACTTAAAGACCATGGGCCTGGAGTGTGACTGTTTCACATTGACTTTTGTTTTTGGAAAGACGGAGGACGATAGCGACACCAGATATTGTCACGGGGGCACATTTGTTCGGCATGGCAGAGGAGGAAACAGATCATTTGTAGTGCATTCAGGCGCAAGGAGTACCGGGTGATTGGCACGGCTAACGATACAGCCCGGGTCATTTTAGGACTCAAGACTATTTGCAACGTTTTATGTCATGTAATATTTGTCAAAGGCCAGGGGCTATGTATGATTAGCAGGGCTCTTGTCTCTTGGTATTTATAATCTCTCTCTGTGTGTATCTTTGTTGATGTCGTGAGGAGAGGCTGTGGCAATATTGCGTTGTGCAATATCAATCATCCATAGGTTGGGAGTTCGGAGATCTCGTTTACGTATTGAATGACACGGTTTTAAGACTCAAGATATATTTGCTTGGATGATAGAGATGTATGTTTGTCGTCGAATTATGCTATGGAATTGAATCAATATTCCTCGTCACCTTCTTCCTCCTCTTCACTGTCCTCATCTGAAACAGGTAAATGTTCACCATTATTCTTCCTCAGGCCACCACCAGACGGGACATTTCCACCTCTCCGTGACTTTGCCGGATCAGCCTGATGTTTTCCCTTGGTACAGCCTTTTCGTCCACCTAATTTATTACAGCATGTCCAGCGGAACCCATCAGGCATCTCCTCTCTCATCTCAGGCGTATCAATCTCCCCATGACAATCCTCATCATGGTCCGCCCAGAAATCCTCTGTGTCATCAACTTCAAGTTCCCCTAACGTCATCAGCCTCATCCCAACAAACATGCACACAGAAAAGTTGGGGCTGGTTAACGTACCTGGATGGTAACGACACGACGTCTCAGTGTTGTCTTCGTGTGTGAACGCCTGGTCACACTGAACACAGACAAACAAGTCGTTCATGGCTTTGCGCTTGAGGCCGGTGACTGGATTGTCAGCGGCTTTGAGGGCGCGGTAGTGGTTTAGAGCGCGGGCTTTGACGGAGCGGTCGTCGAGAAGGGCGAGGAGGATTGCGCGGACGTGTTGCTCTGGTGCGAGATGGACCATTTCTTGTTCTAGTGTGAGTGACATTTTGATAATTGAGATGCTTGAAATGTATTGTGTGAGCTGAGTTATTTGTGTGAGTCGATTGAGTGAGTGAGCGACTGAGTGTTGGTGTAAGTGAAGTGACGTCTTGAAGTTGGAGTAGCTGGGAGCTTGTTTTATTAGTGTCGGGGTGATATGCAGGGGTAGAGATATGGTCTCAACTTTCCAGATTCTTCCAAGTTCACGATCGCTATTAATAAATGAACTTTAAAAAGTATGGATTAGTTGGAATTCAGAGAATAACTTGCTGTTTACTATCTAACCGATACGCTTCTACTCAACACCAAGATGGTTGCCATCGCCCTTCTTGGGCTTCTTTAAGTCAGCCTCATGCTTTCCATAGGTACATCCCTCCTCGGTGCCTCTCTCATCACAGCAACTCCAAAGAAAAGCTTCAGGATATTCTTCGCGATATTCGTCTGTTTCTACGTCCTCAAGTGAACCGTCATGATCATCCCACACCTCAGCCTGTTCATCAGCATACATCACTCCTGTGCTGCAATGTGAGCTACCTATCTCACCAGATGTACAGCACGGGTTACTTGCCATGGTGGTAACGGCACGCTTTCTCATCCGTGTTTTCGTGTTTGTTAAACTCCTTCTTGCACTGAACACAGATACTCGCCTCATCCTCCGCCTTGCGTTTGCGCCCATCGGTACCTTCAGGCGTGGCTTGCAGAGAGTGGTAGTGGTCCAGAGCACGGGAGCGTGTATCTTCATCTTGACACAAGGCGCGAAGAACAGCACGAATCTACTGCTCGGGTGCTGAAAGCAAGTCATCCACGGTAGACGACGGCATTGTGTAATGTATTCGCGTTTGTCTGATTGATTGAAGTGTTTGGTTTGCGTGAAAAAGGAGTTGAGTTTGCTCTTCCGTGTCCTGGTCTTTTTAGTGCCACGAATTGACATGGTTGCTTTTTTCCCGGGATGAAACGCCATATATTGAGACATGCGCCCAATGACTAGAAGCTTCTACGGTAGCTGAAGCCAAACCTAAGTTTAATTGCCGTCAAGCCTGATCGGATGGCGTTTGATATTGACGCTATTCTTGACTTACATCGCTTGACTGTGAGACATGCTTGATGAGGTAACTAACTCACTTGTAGTCAAACATTGATATATATCTGTTTGCAATGTACAGCACAAACGGAATATAAATCCAGCTCACACTGTGAGTTTATCCGTTCATTTGTTTTTGTCTTTGTCTTTGCATTTGTCTTCTCTTTGTTTCTTATTATTTTCGTCCCTTCTTGTTTCCCCCATTGCTGCCGATCCAAGTCAGTTAGCAAATTGAGCTACGACTCGACTTTAGCTTCATCTGTTTTCATCAATCGCAATCGTTCCAATAATATTAAGCCTCCTTTATCTATTCTTCTGTAAGATTGAGTTATTGTAAGTTTCCCAATCCCAAGTTTGCCTGCAGACCGTTCAAATCGTCGCTGATCTTGTTAGTCTCCGGAAGTCTCTCACGATGCTCTTCATACTCAGATACCTCATTCTCTTTGCGACCTTCATTGCTTGTCAAGAATATGGTCAGCCTGGAAACGCCAGCTGTGTCTCCGGAGCTCACGTCATTGTGGCCAGAGGCAGCCTTGAACCTCAGGGGCCAGGCATCATTGGAGCAGTTGCTCAGCAGGTCCTGCAAAGAATCCCCCACTCCGATATGGTATCTCTAGAATACCCAGCTATTTACAATCCCTATCAACCATCACAGATGGAGGGTGTGGCTGCTCTTTCTGTTGTGCTGGCGCAGTATGTGACTGTCTGTCCTAAGACGAAGATTATTCTGCTCGGGTTCTCGCAGGTCAGTCCATCTAGATATCACGTTTAACCTCATTATGAAGCTTCTTGTTATCCCTTACTGACTCTGTTATGCAGGGCGCCCATGTCATTGCAGATGTGATGTGTGGTGCGAGTTCCATCGGGTTCCTCCCTACCAAGCCTTCACCTTCCGCCATTACCAACAACAGTCAGTCAAAAGAGCCACAAATCTCCATCATTCATAAATTCTAACCCTCTCAAAGTTGCAGCTGTTGTTCTCATGGGGGATCCGAGCACTACCAAAGGTCAGCCCTTCCACGTTGGGAGTAGTGTTGGTAACGGCGTAAGTTCCGATGAACATGTTGGACACACTCAACAGCTAAGTCCAATTATTAGATATTTCCCCGTCAGAAGCCCGAAGGTTGCCAGTGTGTTTCAGACAAAACAGTCTCGTTCTGCGACGCCGGTGATCCTTTCTGCGAAGCTGGGGGCCATGACTTAAGAACTCATATGAACTACGTGACGGCATATGGACATGTTGCTGTGGACTATGCTGTGGGCATGTTCCATAGAACTTAGCATACTTACTTGGCCGAAGTTTCGTCTCTTGGAGTATGTACAGGAACGGATAAGGCTGGGATTGATCTGTCATCACTGGGAAGAATATACAAGACTAAACCGCCATCGAATCAGCAACGTATCTTGGATTGCTCAGATACCATTGAAGTACAAGTTATTATGTGAGTGGTCTGTAGTACTGCACAAAGGTACGTGTTCTTGGGAATAGGGGTGAGTTCCTACGGATTGTCTACGGCCAGGACAAACCAACCAAGTCAACTACGTCAAGGACAATCTTGGCACCAATCAACCCAGGTTTCGAAACATATTCAATCATATGGTAATTCTAGCAAGCATGAAGATCCAATTCTAACCCCAGCATGCTGTGAGGAACTAGTACAACTCCCCACTTACACAAACAGACGATATAATTATATAAAGACAAAGTCAGCTGTTTTAGTGCGGTCGTCAGGTATTTCATATATAATTTCTTCTTATCATATCATCGATTCATGCTCTATAAATTATCATCTTCCATATATAAACCCAACTGTTGTCGAGTTACGCAGACTATAGTGACCGAATCAAGAAACAAGTCCGATACCATCGATCTACCCCAGTCCCTGCAGCCGAACCGCAAAAGTTGCAAAGATGCGATTTGGCAGTCGAGGTCCACGGCTTTGCTTTTTCTAACGGTCACTAGAGCTTCTAGAGTGCTATTGTGGGTCTGCCACTGCTACGCCGCTGCTCTGCTATCTTAAAGATGGATATTAGATCGTGAGTGAGGTTAGAATCACTGTCTGCCACTGGCAGTGATCGCGAATCTCGCGTTCTGATGCTGCTGCTGCCACTGCGAATTGACACTGGCAGCCGCCAAGGTGAGGCTATATATTCTCTTCTGTTCTTGTATCCTCTCTTCTTCTTTTCCTCCTCTCTTCACTTTCATCTTCACTTCCAATCTATCATCCCAACTCTTCACCTTCAACTGGGTATACATCAACACACCAGCACATCACAGTAAGAGATTTTCTCTTTACTATCTCTTAATAAGAACCTATTCTGATTTTCTGCAAACAGTCCTACCCAACAACCACCTCTACCATGATTTCCTTCATGCTCGTTCTGAGCTTCTTCATGGCTCTGGTCTCGGCCAACTCAACCACTGACGCCATCACTTGCGCCAAGGGCGCCCACCTCATCGTCGCTCGTGGTAGCCTTGAGCCAGAGGGTCCTGGTGCGATGGGCATCCTCGCGGAGGAGATCATCAAGCTGATCCCCGGTTCGGACATGGAGGCTCTTGTGTATCCCGCCCTCTACAATGAGTACGTTGAGTCTCAGACCCAGGGCGTCCGCACTATGAACTCCGTGATCAACAACTACGTCAAGAACTGCCCTAACACCGACCTTATCCTCATGGGTTACTCCCAGGTAAGTACACATTCTCACCTTAGTACACCACCATGTTAACGATATTCAGGGAGCCCATGTCACGATGGACACCATGTGCGGCGCCAGCTCGGACGGTTTCCCTAGCACTCTTCCTCAGCCCTCCTACATCACCAAAAATGGTAATATACATTCACTCAGAACACACTTGAGATATTGCTAACCTTTGGCAGTTGCAGCCATCATCGCCATGGGCGACCCCAGTCTCACCGAAGGTCAGCCATTCCTTGTCGGAACCAGCGAGGGCAGCGGTGTAAGTCTTGACGAACAATCACGATAAACACAGCTAACGTTTCCCAGATCTTCCCCCGCAACCTCCCCATCGGCTGCGACAGCATCGCCAGAAAGACTGTGTCCATCTGCGACAAGGGCGATCCTTACTGCGAGGCTGGAGGCAAGGATCTCTCCGTTCACTTGAGCTACATCAAGAACTACGGAGAGTTCACTGTCGGCCATGTCGTCAAGGCGTGGAAGTCTCGTAACTAAGTTGTCTTGGATGCATTTCTTGAGATCGGAGTTGGGGAGTAGAGCAGGTCTATTTCGGATTAATGCGCAGAAAGTGATTTGGAAATACCGTCAGCCAGAGAAGCTGAGTTTGGTTACATAGAGATACTGGATTACTCTCACGAATAAAGACACTTTTGCAAAGTATTACTGCTCTGTTGTACTGTGAATAAATTGCTCAATCTCTAAACTCTTGGTAAAAAATCAAATATCTCTCAGTCTACATTCTTGTCGTCTTATCATTAGAAACGAAGGAAATAAGAACATCTAGGGTATCATGCGATGCGTAGCTGTAACCAAACTTTAACCCATAAACCATATCCCTATCCAAATTCATACCCATGCTGTGCCGTGCCGTGTCGTGTCGTGTCGTACTGTACCGCCGTAATACCCCAAACTCCGAATCGTTGCCGTGTCGCTCATCTCAGTCATCACATCTCATCTCACTTCATCTTCAATACCATCCCTCGTTGGGAATGCTCCATCCCGCCTTTGCAAATAGAGGCACGGATTCTGGATACGAGAGTGTGAAGGGCAGCCAGAAGGTCTCCCTGATAAGGTGAGGTATCCTCTCAGGGCGCAGCGCATGCTCAGGTAATCTGCACTGGATGATTCTCTTGAGGATCCAGATCATCTCGTGCGCCAGATTCTCCTGCCTGTCGTGGTCCGAGTGCTTGAGCTCATTAACATAGGTCCTCGCAAGCTCATCAGCCAGCCCCGCTAGCGACAACATGGAGACGGGGTTGCTGCCGGCGGTGCCTATTTTTAGGGCATGCATCTCGTTGAAATCGTAGGGAAACCTCACGCGGATCTGCTGGACGATGCCGTCAGAGGTCGCGACGCCCCAGACGTGTCGCTGGCGCGGGATCGGGATCATGCCCTGCGCCTTGGCCCAGCACTTTTGATTCTCGCGCGTGTGCTCGGGACACACGATGCTCACTTTGTACGGCCTCGCCTCGTAGCCGTAGTAGACCATGGCCGCGAGACCGCTAACGGCGTAGGGGATGTGGCTGAAGCGCAGAGCTATCATGTCGACAACCTCTGACACGGCCTCGCGGTTCATTGAGCGGTCGTCGGAGAGGAAGATGGCTTCGTTGCTCCCCTGTTCCTGTTCCTGATCCTGTTGGTAGAGAGTATGTATACCATGCTTCTTCTGATACTGGTTCAGCTGCTTCGACGCGTTTATTTGGGTATCAACAACATCGCTGCGTTTATGTTTCTGGTTGTGGCCCTGATTATGCAGGGATGCATCCTCTGATGGAGTCCGTTGGCCTCTTGCTTGTGGGGGACGTTGACGTGGAACCACAGGCAGAGGCTTCAGTTGCTCACTAAGACGATGCTGCTGCCCGCCTGACGCGTGTTGATCCTTGTGACTTTTACTTTTTGCCTCACGCCTAGAAAAATCATTGTCTCCATAACTATTAGTACCGTGGCAATGGCTGCAATAAGATCGCTTCTTGGGTAACCCGAATGGATTATTCTTTTCCCTTTTCTGTCGCCGTCGATTTCGGTCTGGTTGAGGACATTCTCCCCTGACTGATTCTATGCGGACATCTGGTTCTGAGTCAGAAGAATTGTTCGAGGCAAACCAAGCGCGCACGATTGAGCGTAGACTTGTTCGAGATCTCATGGTCGGTCACTTGAACAAATCTACAACTCTCTCGAGCGCAAGAGAAGAGTAAAAACTTACCTGCCTTTATAGATATCAATCGGAGTATGCGCTCTTGCAAGAAATGACTGAACTGCTTTGAAGATATTCGGCGATGGCGAGCTGCCTCTGGTGGTTGTTGTGTCTTTGTTCGAGTGTAGCTATAGATTAAACAAGCAAATAGTTCAAAGTCGAAATATGCAGTTTGTCAATATGAGCGCATTTTTCAAAAAGTGAATTAAAAAGGAAGAGAATTATTACGCAACTTTGGCCTTTATAGAGACGTCAAGACCTTTGTTCAACGCATGAGTAGCTATGTTCAGTGTGCAGTAATCTTCAACAAACATAGATAGGTAATTAATACCTAGTACTGACAGCGTATGAACACCATCTACGATCAACCCGCACATCAACTCACTGAACAAAAAAGCGCACGCACGCGGAATTAATTCATGCATGCTATCATGCTAACCTTGTGCAATAATTCGTGACATGGCTAGGTCTCTAAATCTTCCGTCCCGACCGCCAACGCCCATTAATCTTACAAGTCCATCCCGTGGCCTCGTTATTCCTTAGAAAAGGTATTTATTTCCTCTCGCTTATAACTCCTCTTCCACGTCCATTTGTTCGCCGTTCACTTGCCCCTTGGGCCCTGCTTGCCCCTCCTTCCTAGGCATGGTGGCCTCCTTGTCGATCATTTGTCTCGACACGGAGACAATGTTGTCCTCAATGAGCTCCTGGCCAACATCCTCGAGATGCTTCTTGGGATCCAACTTTCCGACGTAGCGAGTCTTGAGCTGATCCTTAGTCAACTCAGTCTCCTCCTTTACGCGTTTCTCGTAGCCATCTGCCAATGAGACCAGCTGTTGCAGTCTGTCCTTGTTCTTGCAACCCTCGTGTCGGAAATCGTCCATCTCCAGAGCTTCGGTCCAAACGTGCTTGTGTAGATTCATGAGCATGTTCTCTTCGAGCGCGGTCTTGCGGTAGTTGATTCCAATCGAGTAGTAGTGTCGGTTCAAGCCGTGGATGAGAGCCTGGATCGAGGGCTTGTTGAGGTGGCCCAAGTTGCTAGTGCTCTGTCGGGGTTCTTGACCAAGCATCAAGAGCTGGGGGTTGATGAGTCGAAAGGCGTCAATAACGACTTTGCCCTTCACGGACTGGATTGGATCAATGACGACGGCAACGGCGCGGGGGTTCAGTTGCTCGAATGACTGCTGTGTGTTGATATCAACGGAAGAAAGCCAGCAACCAAAACCAGGATGCGAGTGGTACCATCCGACGACCGACTCGGGTCTGTTATGCGTTAGACGATGACAACAAACGGGAGACCGTAATCAACTAACCTTCCTGTTTGCCTAAGCATGTCCATCATCTTGGTCTGGAAAACGGGGTCGACAGCCTCGACACTAACACCGGTACCGCTCTGAGGCATGGCAAACACATCCATAACCTTTACAGTAAAGTCATCCACAAACTCGCCAAGCATCAGACCCATAACTTCCATGGGCACACCTGCGCGACCGTGTCGAAGCATTTTGAGTAGGGCAAGGGAGGAGATGTAGACCGTTTCGGAGTTATCAATCAGGTTGGTGTTATCCTGCGGTCACCAAGGTTAGCCAAGCTCAGAATTGCAAATCACACTCCATGAGGGAGATGGTAGCTTACAGTGCCATGTGCAGCTCCTCCAAGGCCCATTCCACCGCCACCAAGTAAGCTCCTGAAGCGCTCCATGATATCGACGGTGTGTTGAAATGTGTATGGATAATCTGCGGGTAGAGTAATTCGTCGACAAAAAAAGCGTTGATGTTGATGTTGATGTGGGCGGTGATGGAGGGTTGGCGTTGCTATGATCGGAGCTTGGTAAAGGTAATTGACGTTGACGCCAGCCCGGCAGCCTGGGAGCCACAGCTGAGAAGCTTAGTCACGTCACGTGCGAGAGCTTGAGTCGTTCTCTGTGGCGTATCCTATGCGAGGGACGCAAAATGTGGCTTGTATCAATCTAAACGGGAGCGCTTCAATATTTATTCCGGTGTAAACGGGCGACTCTTGAGCTCCGGGGATGTGCTTCGCATCAGCCAGTGGTGGTTCTGCCCATGTAACTTTACTTACACTCAAAGATTCTTCTCGAAATCTTGTCACATTCTACCAAACTCTTCCCTAAAACTTTCCGCCGATGATGCTGAGCTCTCCCTGAGCAATTCTCTATCGAAATTCCTATCCAAG
Source organism: Fusarium sp. NRRL 25184 (assembly GCA_013755755.1). Taxonomy (NCBI): domain Eukaryota; kingdom Fungi; phylum Ascomycota; class Sordariomycetes; order Hypocreales; family Nectriaceae; genus Fusarium; species Fusarium sp. NRRL 25184. The sequence continues at coordinate 19,001 of JABSSZ010000955.1, forward strand.
ATCTTTTTATTTCGAGCGCAAATTTGATCTAACCCTTTCTTTTACACCCGCTTTCCGAGATTCGCGACTCCACGAGTAGCCACAGTCATGGGCGACGATATACGTGTCGAGCTCGGCTCGGTTGCGCTCAATGGCTCATCGCCCAAGAAAGTCGCTTACTTTTACGATTCCGACATTGGTAACTATGCCTATGTTACTGGTCATCCCATGAAGCCTCATCGCATTCGGCTGGCGCATAGCTTGATTATGCAGTACAACCTCTACCAGAAGATGGAGATTTATGTGAGTCCATTCTTGGTCCCCAGCTCAACTCTAGGTGTCACTGAGTTTCGAATACCATACTGACGAATTGCAGCGCGCGAAACCTGCGACTCGAGGCGAGATGACCCAGTTCCATACCGACGACTACATCGATTTCCTACAAAAGGTAACACCAGACAACATGGACAGCTTCATGCGAGAGCAAGGAAAATACAACGTCGGTGATGATTGCCCCGTTTTCGATGGTCTATTTGAGTTCTGTGGTATCAGCGCAGGTGGTAGCATGGAGGGTGCCGCGCGACTGAACCGCCAAAAGTGCGACATCGCCATCAACTGGGCTGGTGGTCTTCACCACGCCAAGAAGTGCGAGGCCAGTGGTTTCTGCTACGTCAACGGTATGTCTCTCCCAGGTATTTCAGACATCACGATCTAACACGGTATCTAGACATTGTCCTTGGTATTCTCGAACTCCTTCGATTCAAAAAGCGGGTCCTTTACATCGATATCGATGTCCATCATGGTGATGGTGTTGAGGAGGCCTTCTACACCACCGACCGTGTCATGACTGTTTCTTTCCACAAGTACGGAGAGTACTTCCCCGGCACTGGCGAACTTCGAGACACTGGTATTGGACAAGGAAAAAACTATGCTGTCAACTTTCCTCTTCGAGACGGTATCACTGATGTGTCCTACCGGTCAATCTTCCAGCCTGTCATTGAGAATGTCATGAAGTACTACCAGCCCGAGGCTGTTGTACTCCAATGCGGTGGTGACAGTCTGTCTGGCGATCGACTTGGTTGCTTCAATCTGAGCATGGATGGTCATGCCAACTGTGTCAACTATGTCAAGAGCTTCAATCTCCCGACTCTTGTCCTCGGTGGAGGTGGTTACACGATGCGTAATGTCGCTCGAACTTGGGCTTTCGAGACTGGTGTTCTTGTGGGCAAGGAGATGGACCGAACGCTGCCCTACAACGAATACTACGAAGTAAGTTGTCTGATCCTGTGTTGATAAGCCCCCGCTAACGCTATACAGTACTATGCTCCCGATTTTGAGCTGAATGTGCGATCCTCTAATATGGAGAACTCTAACAGCCGAGAGTACCTCGAGAAGATCACTGCTTCAGTCATCGACAACCTTCGACAAACCGGACCTGCTCCTTCAGTACAGTTGCAAGACGTCCCCCGAAAGCCCTTCGGCGGTATGACTGATGAGGAGGAGGCCGAGTTGGATGACCTTGATGAGGATGAGAACAAGGATGTTCGCATGACCGAACATCGTTGGGACAAGCATGTTGAACACGACAACGAGTTCGAAGCCAGTGACGACGATGAGATGGCTCGGGCGCATGGTGCCACGCGCCAGAATGGCAACAAGCGCACATTTACCGACTATCGCAAGGGAGAAATGGAAATCGATAATGCCGATACTCCTCCTGCCAAGGTAACCAACGGTAGTTCCGCTGACGAACCTGCTGAGGAACAAGCTGGCGAGGATGCTCACGATGTGAATGACGATACGATCGACGACATCTCAGCCCCAGTCCCTGCCGAGAAGGAGGCTCCGCCCAAGGAGAGCGAGAAGCCTAACGAGACCGCCAAGGAACCTGAAGCTAGTAAAGTGGATGGAGACGGTGATGTTGGCATGGAGGACTCAGCGGCTCCGGAGGAGACAACAATCAAGAAGGAAGAGGTCGAGCCTGAGGCACCCGCGGAGCCTTCAGCGCCTACTGAGAAGGCTTCAAAGGACGAGCCTGCTGCCCAAGAGGCCACTGAATCCGCTACGAAAGAGCCCACTACAGAACCTAAAACTACAGAAGAGACCTCAGATAAGCCTGCAGTAACGCCTGAGAAGGCTCAGAGCGAACAACCCGACGATGCTATGGACGTCGATACGGAGAAGGATAAGCCAGAGCCGCCAATCGAGAAGAGCAAGAGCCCTGTAAACTAGGGGCTTCTGGGCAAAGCCCTCTTGATTTCTTAGAGATAATTTCACGTTACAAGCAAAAGCTCATGCCATGTGCATCTTTGCATGGAAGCAACCGGCCTTACGACACTCAACAAGTAAGGAGACGAAAGCCTTGCATGCGAAGGAAACATGTGGCCTGCAGTCAGGCGTTCCGGGCGCAGGGATAAAGACGATACGAAGGGACAGGCATCGAATTGTACAAGAGGGTGGAATTTCAAGGCTCAATCACACATAATTGGGATGCTGTCTTTATTATGAAGTTTGATGTTTGTACTGAGTAGTTAGTCACTAAAGCGAAAGAATTTCTTTAAACACTACAAATCACGATATCTTGAGCCTGAGTGACGTGGATGAATTTCAATCTTATTAAAGCATGAGTCTAAGCAATGATGATAATGTCTTTTTGTTTTGTTGGGGAATGACGTCTTGTCTTTAATCCAACCAAGCAACTTTAAACTGAGCACACAACCCAGGTCCTCTCATAACTCAACTACTGCTTTTATTATTCCTCCTCATCTCTCCTATTGTGAAGCTTCCCTCCACAGATATGTGCTAAAGCCTACTTGGTCTCAGCATGGACATCGGCCTGACTCCCACACGGACTTCCCTCGTCTTCTTTTTCAGGTGACTCATCGGCCAAAGGCTCAGTTGAACTCGGTGGAAGACCCATGGTTTGTGGGTGACTGTTCAGAGAACACATCACGTTCAGGAATGCTTCATCTTGGCCCCAGGGACAGTGGCGCTTGAGAAAGTTGTAGCGTTCGATTGCTCTGGCGTGTGAGGCGAGCTCCGGGCTCAAGTGCGCGAATCTGTCACGTCTGACTGATGACTCTGCGGAAGAAGTGTCCTCCTGTGCGACTTTTCTTGTGTCTTGTGTATTTGTTTCATTTGCTGAAGGGTCAGTGCTCGAAGTGCCATTGTTTGAAGTGTCATCATTCGAGATATCTTCGTTGAGGTGGCCTCCAAACATGTGGCCAAACTCGGCCATGAAGGCCGTGACCTCTTGATCTATTTCCTCTCTTTCGGTGGCTGAAAGCATTTTGAGGATATCTTGTCGATTTTGCTCAAGGGATACGTTTATGCAATATTTAACTTGGGTTGGCTTGCTTGATGTTGTGTTTCGCGTGGTTCGGCAGTGATACTAAGTTGGAAAGTCCAGTCCTGATCAACGACGTAATTTTTCGAGGAAAGAGATGAGACATATTAATAGTGAAAGGAAAAGAAGCATTGCTCCCGATATAGAGTCAGAGTGTTAAACTTTCGGTAGGGAGGCTTTTTCGATGAGTTGATACGCCCTTTCACGATCCTAGAGTTTGAATCTGAGATCATGGAAGTCTAAACCTTCACATCCGGTGGCGGTTTCGCGGTCCTGATGAGTTAAATAGTTTAAATACAGTCGATATCGAACTTCATGGTGCATTGTTTGTCCCTTGGTATTGTGTCGCTTTGCTATACTGTCACATCGTTGTCGGCTCAGTATCTACAGGACAAAACAGAGTGTGCATTTATTACAAAGACGCGCAGAATATACACGAGATAGATATGAATAGATAGATGGGGCCATGAAGTAATTGGTAAGTATCTCTGTGATATGTTTGGCTTGTGGCTTATTGAAGAGCAAACAAATGATAGATGGTGGAGTAGACAAATGGTTCTGGCCTGAGTCATACATCAAAGCTCAAAGTTTTACGCAATATAACACAGCTTTAGACGTTGTTTTGCATGGATCATTTAAATTGAAGTGAGAGACCCTTGATCAGAGCATAAAACTATATCATTATCACAATCACAGGTCAACTCACAACTCCGAAGATATTCAAAATCTCATAATGATAAGGGTCTAGGGTGACTGAAGGTATTCACAAATAAATGGTGGGGGACCGAGACACTGATAAGATACCCCACATTCCGTATGCACTGCCGACATTCCGCCGGGTCGACTCACAGTGGAAAGGTGGGAAGGTTCAGTAATAAAGTAGCAGGGTAGGGGACGAGCTACACTTTAGCGTCGACTGCGGGGGACTCGAAAAATAATTATTTCCAACCTAACCCAGCCGCTTCTACTCCAAGAGAAGCCCATCCCATCGTCATCCGGCTTCTCTCTCTCTCCCATTTTCTTCCTCGCCACTCGCTATCTTATGTCAATGTAGCATCAAATATAATCAGATCTTTGACTCTTCTTACCAAGTCCTCCCTCCTACGACAATTCTATCCCTCTTGTCGCATCGTCGCTTGACTCACAATGCCCACCCCCGCGCCCGCCGAGGGCGACGCCGCGACGGCCAAGCTCGGCGTCTGGAAGCAGGCCCTCTACGATCGATGTCGCGAGTCTGGAACAGACATGTTCTCCCAGGATGATCTTTTGCGCCTCGATGTCATTCCAAACCGAGACCTCATGCTGCTCGCCCGTGTCGTTCAATCCCTCACAGATGACAAGCTTTTCATCACCATGCGCGAGGCCTCGGGCCAAGTGCTATGGAAATGGCGCGACTCTGAAGAAGCCCACAAGTGCGTAGAAATACCTCTGCAATACTGTATCAAGCTCATGGCTGACAATTGGCTAGGTATAAGCAGTGCTCGACCGACGAACAGGTCATGGTTTACTCTCTCATCGACGACTCGGGCGGCGACGGTATCTGGTCGCAGACGCTCCAGAAGCGACTGAACATGCACGACTCGGTCCTCAAGAACGCACTAAAGCAACTTCAGACAAAGGGTCTGATTGCGCCCTTCAAGAATGTCGAGCACCCAAACAAAAAGATGTTCATCAAGGCCTCCATACGGCCCAGCGATAGAGCCACCGGCGGCCCCTGGTATACCGATCAGAACTTTGACGAGGCCTTTATTGAAGACCTACAGCGAGTTGTATATGATTTTATCAAGCGTCAGAGCAGCTATCACAGCACACACGGGGGAGGTGCTGCGCGGACCCAAGTTCCCAAGAAAGGTGTCGTGAAAGGTGGTGTGGAAAAGGGCAAGAAGCGAGATGCTAGTCACATGGATGAGCCCCCAGCGAAAGCCACCAAGACTTCTCCTACGACAACAGTTAGAAAGGACACCCTACTTCCTCTGCCTGCTGGATACACAGGCTACCCGACCGTTCGCGACATCGCTCGTTTCCTCTCCACAACCGGTGTCACCCACGACACCATCCTTTCTGAGCACGACGTACAGAAGCTTGTCGACGTAATTGTCTGGGACAATCTCATCGAGGCCGTCAAAGTTGCTGGAAAGGTCGGCTACCGCGTATCTCGCATCGCCAAGCAATCTTTAGAAAACTGGGCTGGTCGAGATGATCCCACGGGTCGTGAAGGCGGTCCCGAACCTGTCGTCAGTGCTTTCACGGAAGCTCCCTGCGGACGTTGTCCAGTGTTTGAGATCTGCGAAGAGGGCGGTCCTGTAGGCCCCAATAACTGTGAATATTTCAAAAGGTGGCTGGGCGTTGAATAGAGCACGAGTGCAAATTTTGCATTTCGATACGACAAGTATGGGATATTGATACCTGCTTTTTTCTGACGGAGAACGGAGTTATGGTCTGGAAGAAGGCTTTTTGTTTCTAGGGATAACAGCAAAGGCGTAGAAGGACAAGCGATGGCTATTTAGAATGCAGCCAAGCGCAATGGTCGAAGCGATGATCAATCAATTTTACAAAGTAGAAGCATAAGCTGTCAAGCGATATTTCAAGAATCAATCATTCACAGCATGATAGCAGCAAGTGGCAATGCGTCTGGGGTTAAATGGTTGACATTGATCAGCAGCTAGACTTTTATGCCAGCTTGCGAAAATCCAGCTTCTTATCGCTAGTCCTCATTCGAATTTTGTAATGTACTCCCAATTCCCATCCCTTTGTCTTGTCCTTAGTAGGAGCCGTTTACAGCTCACCGGAGTCGACAATGGTGGCACGCTTCTGGTACTTGACAGCACCGCTGCCGGAGCCGGTAGCCTCAAGAGCCTTGACAACGTTCATGGACTCCTCGTCAGCGACCTCGCCGAAAACGACGTGGCGGCCGTTGAGCCAAGAGGTGACAACAGTGGTGATGAAGAACTGAGAACCGTTGCTGGAAACATTGTTAGTCTAATTGAATTGTAGTCAGGAGTGCGGGTGCTTACGTGTTGGGGCCAGCGTTGGCCATGGACAGCAGACCGGGGCGGTCGTGGGTGAGCTTGAAGTTCTCGTCGGCGAACTTCTCACCATAGATGGACTTGCCACCGGTGCCCTTGATCGTGTTAGTATGCGCGTCAGAGGTTTGGGTTGACAGAAACGTACGTTACCACGAGTGAAGTCGCCACCCTGGAGCATGAAGTCGGGGATGATTCGGTGGAAAGAGGAGCCCTTGTAGCCGAAGCCCTTCTCGCCAGTGCAGAGAGCACGGAAGTTCTCAGCGGTCTTGGGGACCTCCTTGTCGTAGAGGTTGAAGTTGATGCGACCACGCTGGCCTGGAGAGAAGGAGTGTTAGCGTTGATGCAACAAAACGTGGAGCTCAAGCTTGGAACTGATGATGCGGAATGATGACGAATGCTGCAGATGCAAATGCAAATGCAAATGCAAATGCCGCAAATGCAAGACCATTGTGCATCTCTCGAGGTATCGAGCCGGAGGGTAAAGTAGCTGAAGATGCAGCTTGCCGTCTCGGATCGTTGAGGATGATGGCATCGGGGAGGAATCAACACTTACTCTGAACGGTGGAGGTAGGCTTGCCGTTCTGGAAGACGGGGCCCTCCCACTCAATATCGAAGAAACTGATCAGAGTTAGTTGATGTCTACATCTATGTGATGATTGACAAAGCAAGAGATAACTTACACCTTGTTACCCATGACTGCGGATGAAGCTGAGAAGAATCTAACAGATCTGATTGTGTTGGAGAGTTGAGGAAGAGAAGAAGAAGTTCTCGCTGCAGAGAAGCAGTTATGGCGGGGTAGGAGGGGCTTGAAGAGGGAGGGTCTCATTTTGAGCAAGCTGGAGGGGCAAAGCGTTAGCGTGGGCCATTGAAGCCAATCGAATCGTTTAGAAGGTGTGAAAGAGTGGAGCAAGTGATCGAAAGAAGATCACGTGAAGTGATCCTGAGAGCTTCCTCTCGTTATTTTGGCTGTTGAAGAGAGCCCGCTAGGCCATGAGGTCACCGTGGTGGCTATGGCCACTGTGGGGCGGGGGAGGGGGAGCTTTGCAACAGCTAAGGTTCTGGCTCTGTTGATCAATGATGAATCCATCAATCAATACCTGCTTGTTATTGCAAGCAAGCAAGCGAGAGCTGACGAGCATTTGCATTGCCCCTGGCTCTCAATGGCATGGCTCTGACCGCCATTACTGCCATGCCAGACATTGCAAATAGCGCAAGCACGCGCATTGAGAAACAACAAGACCACAATCATTGGACTGTGCTGTGGACTCAATGGCTGGCTCGCTCGCTCTACCCGTCAAAGCTTCAACGGGGCTATCCTGGGAGCTGATGGAGGTTGCCCGGGCCACGTCAAGCAAGCAACGTATCGTATCGTGCTGGACTCACACACTCTCCTCTCTGGTCTGTCTGGCTGCAGTAAGCTTGTACTGTACATAGTACATACATAGCCCCTCAAACCACCAGTCCAGAGAGACGCGTTGAGTCAGTGGCCCGATATGCCCGAAGTGCAGCAGACTTTTGCCAAAGCATCACCCCCATTGGAGGGGACATGGGATACGGCCACCCCGGTGGATTGCATGGGCCCTCCACCTCCGAGTCTCATGTAATGTACCAGTATCCAGTCCATTAATCAACCCGTGGGCAGAAGTGACTTTGAACAATCAGACGCCGGGAAAAGAAGCTCCCCTCCCTCCGCAGGACCGGGCAGGACGGGGGCAACCAGACCAGCACCAGGCAAGTTCAAGCTGGCAGTGAGGAACAAAGGCGAGAAGAAGCCGACAATACCGGTATTGGGCCGATCAGCTGGCTTTCCCAACATCCCAATCCAGGTCAGAATAATACCATTGACCCAAGAAAGGTGCTTAGACGACCAATGTTTGCCTCGGAGGCGTCTTGCTTCTCTTCTCTTTGTAGCTCGCACTACAACTTGAGCTTCCCCAGAGCTCTCTGTGGTAGAACAAAGACAAACGCGGCAGGGGAAACAATTGAACTTGCACGTACCTTGAAGACTAATACACTTGGGGAATTGATTTGATAGTACAGAAGATGCAGATTTAGATAGATAGAATTACAGAAAACTGGTGATGTACGTGCTGAGGTTGGTCTTTTGGACTGATCTCGAGAAAGGGAAGATAAAAGTTTGGATCAGCTTGACGTCTAGTATCCAATTCTAGCGCCGTGACTGGCCCTCTAGGGCCCTCTTCAGGCCTGAAGTCTAAGGTTGTATGGCGGGGACTCGAAGTTTCCATCTCTCCAGATGAGTTAAAGTACCTAGGGGTGCTAGAAGCTCAGTTTCTGGCTCTACACAGGTAACACATGCCAATTAGAGGACGAGAGATGAACTAGACATTCAATTATACATTCAGATCAGTGCTACAAGTCCTGAATGCTTTCGTCAACTAAATACTAGTAATCTCTATACCCTCATACAGGAATATTGACAACATCACGTGATCAGCCATGATCCATGCTGACGTTGGGCTCTGGGAAATGTCCAAGTGTCCACCATGGTAATAGCGTAGCAAGGGGCATCTTGAACTCCAGATAATCTATTCAATTCCATTACGAATCCCTTCAGGAGCATTATCAACGGCTCCGCATCTCCTGCGCTCATTCTTTCGTACCTCTGCTGGCTTTCTTCTTCTTGGACTAATTCACCATGGATATTAACGACCTCAAGAACACGGTCTCCAACCTGACCTTGTATGACCTCAAGGCAGGCTTTCGGAAGGCCCAGAATGGTACCCCCTTTAGCGGCCACCTAATTCGCGTCATAAGTCACTGACGATGTCCAGCTGTTATGAACTTTACCGAGATGGAGGCCAAGGTTGGTTGAGCTCTGCGCGACAATAGACCAGGACATTGTCGACTTACCATCTTCAGGTGCGAGAAGCAACGAATAACGAGCCATGGGGTGCTTCATCGACCCTTATGCAAGAGATTGCCAATGGAACATTCAACTAGTACGCTCGCCATTCCGAACTATGCATGTCCAAGACCAACTGCTGACCGTGAGCCAGCCAAACCCTTAACGAGATTATGCCCATGATCTACCGTCGCTTCACCGAGAAGGCTGCCGAGGAGTGGCGTCAGATCTACAAGGCCCTCCAATTACTCGAGTTCCTTATCAAGCACGGTTCTGAGCGCGTTATCGACGATGCTAGAGGACACATCTCGCTTCTTAAGATGCTGCGCCAATTTCACTTTATTGATCAGAACGGAAAGGACCAGGGCATCAACGTGCGCAACCGAGCCAAGGAGTTGGCCGATCTTCTTAGTGACGTGGATCGTATCCGGACCGAGCGCAAGAAGGCGCGTGCGACCAAGAACAAGTATACTGGAGTCGAGGGTGGTGCGACCTTTGGAGGTGGCTTCTCAAGTGGTAGCTCTGGTCGTTATGGTGGTTTTGGCAGTGAGAGCGCTGGCTACGGTGGTGGTGGTAGCAGCGGTGGCCCTGGCAACTATGGCGGATATTCTGGTGGTGTTTATGGCGATGGCGGTGGTTTCGGAGGTCAGTCCGATGACTGGCGAGGCGATGGCGCTGCTAGCCGATCCGAGCGATTTGAGGAATACGATGAGTTCGACGAGGGCGAGAGACCAGCTGCCAGCTCATCAAGAGCTGCCGCCAAGCGACCCGAGCGCACTCCTGTTAAGAAGGCCGCTGAGCCTCCCAAGAAGAAGGAACCCGAGGTTGATCTTTTCTCCTTTGATGACCCTGCACCAGCATCTTCTGCAGCTCCAGCGTTGGCCCCAAGCAACACCGCCGCCGCTCCTGCGCAAGAAGATGACGATGAGTTCGACGACTTCCAGTCAGCTACTCCTGCTCCGGCAGCACCATCCAACAACTTTATGCAAAGCCCTGCTGTGACATCGACGGCCTCCTCAACCGCCCAGTTTGTTGCTCCCCAACCTCAATCGGCTCCTCAGCAAGCTGACATTAGCCAAATGGTTAGCATGGCGTCCATCTCGCCTGCACCAAGTGCGTCAGGCACTCCTGGACCCAACTATTCTGCCTTCAGCATCCCAGCTGCCCCTACGGCACACGCTCCCAAGCCTGCTACCTTCCAACAGACTGGACCCAACTACTTTAGCTCTGTCCAAGCACAGACAGCAAAGACCCCGACAACATCTGCCTTCTCGGGCATGGGAAGCACCTCCAACGCTGCGCCCAGCGGCCCTACTACCATGGCTAACATGAAGCCCGTTACTAACCCATCTGCTAAGCCAGCACCCGCTGCTGGTGGAGATGCCTTTGGAGCTCTCTGGGGCAAGGCCAGTGGAGGTGTCAAGAAGCCAGAGACACCCAAGACTGGACCCGCAATGGGCCAACTTGCCAAGGAGAAGAGCAGCGCTGGAATCTGGGGAGCCCCAGCAGCTCCATCTTCCAGCGGCAGTGCTCCTCCCAAGTCCGGCGGATCTGCTATGGACGATCTACTTGGTTAAGCTTATGTGCTAAATCTGTCTCAAGAATGGTGGATCATAACCTGGAACTGAGACGACTGCTGGGGCACTAATGCCTCTGTTGATTGAGTGGGCTTGAGAATGTACAGAATAATAAGCAGTGGGACAGCATGTTTGTATTCATGATAGGATCCTAGATAGGCGTCTGGCGCAACAAAATGAACTGACATGTCATGGCGCTCTATTTCCAGCCCATTTGGCCTGGCCCCTGTGGTAGGCCAGCACCAGTATTAGATCGATTATGCTGTGTCAGGTGAAAACTAACCAGTGATGGATTCACGGCGATCATTACGAACCACACAAGATCAGATCAACAGCCGAGATCGATCCTGGACTGGGTCAGTTGCCGTTGCAGTAGGACGACTATCCCAGAATAACTTGCAACAGTGGACTCATAATCTTCACCCAGGCAATCTCGCCGTGCATGCGACCTTATTCTAAACAAAGGAGCCTCATCCGGGCCAACGAACCGTATTTCCCAAGAACGACTCTCATCCAATCATGACCATGTCGATGTTTTCTGAAACACCAGCCGCTCTCTTCCATGCGCGGCTATTCATCCAACATCCCTGCTCGTCTGAGCGCCGCCACAACGTTAAGCCTCTGAAGCCTCATTGGCCGATGAACCTAACGCCCAGGAACAGCAAGAGAATTGTTGTATCATGTTGTTGAACTGGCAAGGTTGAGATGATCGTCTGTGGGAGAGCGTGAAGCGCGATGGCGGCTGGTAATAGGCGGTTGCTGTAATTGGAAACGAGGCTAGACAAGGTACTACCCATGAACTGAGTGTGTTATTCTTGTATCTTGGAAAGGTTTGTTGACTTTGGATTGTGTATAAAGACACGGAGTATCGGGCTGTTTGAGATATCCCTTTCTCTTCATCAAGCAACTTACACAGCAAACACTTCAATCTCTCTCTCTCTCTCTCTCTCTCTTTTCCTTTTGTCTCATTTCCTTAGTTTCCTTTGTCCTCTGTTGGGTTTTCTTCTTACTCACGACCAGACGAATCTCATAACGAATTCCTTTCTTTTTATAAGTCCATCTCTCGCCTCTTCTTTGGGCGGGCCGTTCACTTAGACAAAATATCTTCCTCACCTCCCTACATCCCTTTCTACGCCAAAAACTTTCCTTTGCGCACAGCTGGCTCGTCGCGCCCTCGTCTCTCTCTGGACACAGAATCTGTTGGAAACCTCAAGACCAAGATGCAGCCTGCTCTCGGAGCCCTCGGGCACACCTGGACTGCCATGCGAGCCATGGAGTTCATCTCTCTGATCACGATTATCGGATTGACTGCCAACTTCATTGGTGAGATGGTCAATGCTGACTATGCGGCGCCTTCTGCCTTGATTGGAACACTGGTCGTTGTAAGTTGACTTGTATATGTGCTGTGATCGAAGAGTGAGTGACTTACATGGTACAGGCCTGCATCTCCACCCTTTACATCGCCATCTCTTACATTCTCTACTGGGATGGCATGCTTCCTCTCCTCCTCTCCACTGGTGCCGATATCATGCTTCTCGTCGCATGCATCGTGGTCGCCTGCACTGTCGGCAAGCCCGTCAGCTACCTCTCATGCCCCAAGTTTCCCTCGGACGGCAACACGGCCAACTTTGTCAACTCCCTCTTCCACAACGTCTACCACTCCCGTGGCAACACTTTCGCCTGGGTCGACCCTGATAAGGCTTCGTGCTACCAGATCAAGTCCATCTGGGGCCTCAGCATTGCCCTCTGCGTCCTATTCGCCTTCTCCGCCATCACCTCCGGATGCCTCTGGAAACGAACAAAGGGTGCCTCTCGCCCTGCTCCCAAGGATATCGAGGGTTGAGGGTGCGGCCGTGAGGGGCAGGTCAATGCCCTGGGCATCAGTCTAGGACCGCATGTGATGGCCCAGGAGCGAAGCCTGGGGACACTGGCCATGGCGAAGCGGTTCGACAGCGACTCTTCTGATGCTGAGAGTGCATGCCAGCCGTGGTGTCCCCCGCCCCCCACGGCGCCTGTCCGAGTAAAGAGAAAGGAAGTACCGCAGCCTCTGCAGCCTCTTCCTCCTTTGCCTCCAGTTCCGGTCTCACCGGGACGTATGAATGATAGTGGACCGAAGAGTCCTCTCGAGAGGGTTTGGTCGAAGCGCAAGACTCTGCTGGAACGAGTAGAGGGTTGGTGGGATCTTGATCTGCTCGAGAAGAGACAGACACTCTTCGGCGGTAAAAGGGTCCAGGGGTAATCGTGCTTTTGGGACATAATAGATTGGACGCTTTGCTTTGCTTGTCGGTTTATGGAAACGAGTGTTTGAGAACACCTGGGTAATGTCTACTGGCTAGATCGGCTTCATCATCAGAAAATGAATAAAAATGGGATCTGGGTTGACATGGATTGTTCAACCATAAACGCTGTGCCAACGTACCTTGTGATCTATGACGCCTGGCCAGAATAACTGTTGCTGAAAGAACACAAGACATATAAACCCAAAAGGTTTGAAGAAAGACTGAGAATAAAAGTTAGGTGCCGCTTCAATTAGAGTGTTCTTAAATTGTAGTAAGAGAGTGAGTGACACTTGGAAACAAGGCACGAAATGCCAATTCCCATTCATATATGTTCCTCCCGAAATGACGGAAATTTAGTATGGTTAAAATGCCTGTCACAAAATTGCAACACAACCACGGTCCCTGCATCACAATTTTTAGCCCATGGAAGGTAAGTTGTCTCCGGGGCGCAAGAAGACTTCTGACAATAAATCAAGCTGCTAAAAAGATTTAGTCCAATATCTTCTAAATCTATGCTAAATTATACTAAATAATGCTAAGTTTACCTTAATACATAGGCTTTTTGTTACCTACCTAGGATCAAGGTCCTAAGTTTTGTTGCATCCCCTTGGTTGCCCCTACCTCATGTACGCAAAGCTGCCTCTCTGGTTCCTGACTCTTTATCCGCCGAAACACTTCATTCACATCGATTTGTGGAAGGCGTGAAGCTGCTGTATATGACTGTGGTGATGGTTTGGGGAAGGTTGAATACCACTGCAGCTGCCCTTTCTTTGATCCGTCGCTAACAATCTCAGTCGGACGCCTTTGGACTTTCCACGTTCTTCGCAGGGCCAATATCTTCTGTTTTTACCGCTCTTTCGAAACTCGACCTTGTTCTTCTTCTCCATCATCATCATCAACTTGCTTCAATAATCAACTTTCATCAAAAGAACAACAAAGACATCATCAAACAAACCGTCATCACTTTGTTATAGCTTTGCAACATGAATACAATCATGGATCACGATATCGTAGCCACCGCTACAATGCATCCAGCTTTTGCAACAGGCCTCGCCAGCTTGAGCGAAGAGGTGGCTGGTAACTGCACTGAAAACCCAGTAAGTCCTTTCTCATCACCTCTAGCATCACAGCTGACGACATCTCTCACAGATGCTTTGGAACTGGAACACTATTAGTACCTGCTTTATTTCCAAGTGGTGGTGTATGGATTCCAAAAGCCAGCTCGTCCTCACTTGCTTCGGCGCCTTCGGGCTGGTCTTGCTTCTTGAATTCGTAGCTCGTGTCTCTAGAGAATGGGAACGTCACCGGTTCGCCAGAGGCCCCCCCAATTCTCGAGTACCATATACTCCCGCTGCTGGCATTGCTGCTGCTGGTATGGAACTTGCGGTTCTTGGACCTGCTGCTGCTGTACATGCTGCTGCTTCTCAAGCTACTGCTGTTCGACCCGCTACTGCTGTTCGACCCGCTGCTGCTCCTCAAGCTACAGTTGTTCGACCTGCTTCTGTTCGACCTGCTGCTGCTCAACCTGCT
>JABSSZ010000956.1:0-32367 GCA_013755755.1 Fusarium sp. NRRL 25184
ATAAATTTAGAGGATCTTAGACTAAATATTTTTAATACCTTGATTTAATATTAGATAGAAGTCTTGCGCCCTGGGGCATGCTATGTCTACTAAGCAACAGCCCTCTGAAAGTCAGGGTATCTATACAACAGTACACTCAACCAAACTTGATTCCAGAGTTGGGATTCCATGTCCCAGGTGCAGGGGGTTGTCCTGAACCACCAGACGATTGACCAAACTTGATCCCCATACCAGGAGTCCACATTGCACCAACCGGTGTTGGCTGTACTGGTTTTGGCTGCTGTACCGTCTCTCCCCAAGACTGAATGCTTGCCTGAGCTAGACTCTGCACAGGTTGAGGGGGTTGTTGTGGTGGTGCATATGAGTGTGAGGGGTCTTGGTGTGACGGCATTGGGCTTTGGGCGGGAGGTTGTTGGTGAGAGATGTTAAGGTTTGACAACGTCGGCATGTTAATTTCTCTGTGCTATCTGTCAGTAAGAGGTCCGTATGAAGTTGGTGAGAAACGTACTCTTCCAATGCTCGCGCCTCCATGCGGCGTTGAGCGACCCAACCACGAATAACATCGCGGAAACCTTGTCCAACAATCTTGTTCAGATCATTGTAAAACTTGCGTCCAACTTCGAGGTTGTTGATGATCTCCTTGTACTTAAAATAGGCATTATCCAGCTTCTGCAAAGCCACCTCGCGTTCTCGGTTGCCGCGTTCACCCATCTGTCGCTTCTGCGACTCAAACTCACGGTTAATACGCTGAACATCGGCCAGGAGACGTTCTTGGTCTTTGGCTTCCTTGTCAATCGCTTCAACCTCAGGCTCATACAACTTATCAAGTCGTTTGTCGAAAAACTCCTCAAAGTGCGCTGGGACGAGTGCTGTGTCAGGGTACGCTCGCTCCAATCGGGCTGCTTCCTTGAGGATGTCCGGCTTGATGTCGTCGCGCCGGGCGTTTTCTCGCAAACTTTCCACCTTTTTGCGACGGCGGCTCTCAAGACGAAGAACGTCGTTGTATGCGCCACGCAATCTTCCTATGACAGGCTTCAAAGTCTCGGGTATGTCAACCCGTCGGCTTGACGGCACGGAATCCATCAGATCTCGGTCCGGTCCCGAAAGGATAGCAAGCAGATCCTGGATCGCGCCGAACTTTTCCCTAACAACCGCGTCGCTACTGATACTGCTTTGGAAGTAGCTCTCGATCTCAGCAGCGTGCTGCCAAAGCTTCCCACCTTGAGGATCTTGCCGACTCTCGGGTCGCACCCATCGGTCTGTTCCGTATCTCATCCGTAATCGCTGATCTTCCTCTTCTTCCGAAACTAGAGCCGCCTTGCCCTCTTCGAAGATCGCCATATCTCCAGAGCGCAGCTTGTCGATATCCGCAAACCCTTTTTGCACTCTGCCAATGGCATCTGCTTGTCTGATCTCCTCAGCATGTTGGACCAAGCTTGGCGGTAGACCCAGAGGTTTCTCAAGAGCTTGTAAAGATCCAGGTAGCCCAAGCGACGTGAGAATTTCGTGAATCTTGTCTGTGAGCGATTCAAGTTCCGGAATAATATTCTGGCTAACCATGCGATCGCGTCGTTCCTCGTAAATCGATGTGGCGACGTGCACCGAGAAGGGGACGAGTCGAGAGAACAAAGCTGGTCCGAACTCGGCGTGGTCTCCAAAGTAATCGTAGGGATTGGCAACTTGTGGTGGCACCCGAGCTACGGCCATATTTGCGCGATCAAGAATCTTGAGCTCCGACTTTGGTGGTACAGCGACTGCAAATGTTAGTACTCTGCCGAGCAAGGGTCGTGGGCGCACATACTCAGGTAGATAACATCGTTATCCTTCTCCGCCCGCTTGAGATCCTCCTCAACCTTTCGCTTCAATCCATTGAGGTCATCAACCACCGTCTTGCCAAGATAGCCACTTCGGGCCTCCTTAATGCCCTCCGTCGCACAAGCAACAGCGTCCTTCAGTCGCGCAACCTCTTCTCCATATTTCCGCTTCTCCAGACAATCGCATGCAGCTCGGTATTGCGCAGCAGCAGCAAAATGATGGTGCTTGGCGCTCATGTGGTGGATCCAGGCACTGCTTATGGCTTCGCTCTTCATAGCAGCTTCGCCAGCAAAGTTATACAGGTCGGACACTCGAGCGGCGAGCTTGGCGATTGACGCATCTTTGTAGCCGTCCATAACGGCTTTTTGCCAGAAGCATTCTTGGCTTTGGGCGAGGAGTAGTTGGATCAAGGACTCGAGTGTGTCGTGGTCCATGTCTTCGGGGGGATCGGACATTCGTAGCTCAGGAAGAATTTCTTTTTGCATGTGCGATAAGACGCCTGCCGCGAGGGAGAAGTAGTTCGCTGCCGATTTGAGGCCTTCGGTGTTGCCCCGGGGTGTGTTGATGGCGAGCTGCGAGTAGAGGGCGGCGAGGTTGTAGAGGATGTTCATAAGCTCGTACTTGAGGTTGTTTCGCACCATAGGACGTTCGGTATTGTATCCAAGTGCAGGGTACCACGAGAACTCAGCGCCAATCTTTCATCGTCGTCAGTTTGTGCAGTTAACTAGCATCGCGTGACACTCACATCAATGGGAAACTTGCCCCCAACCCAAACAAGCTGTCCCGCATATGCCTGTAGCTTCTTAATGCCGCTCGGATGCGGCTCTCGAACGTTCACCGCATCGCGCCGAAGTGCATCAATGACCTCGAGGTCATGCTTAAACATATCCGGGTGCTGATCATATTTGGTGTTGATATACTGCCGTATCGTCGAAGCAAGTGACAGCTGGGCCGACTTGCGAAAGGGGATGGAAAGGATGTTTCTGAGAAGAAAATGTTAGCTATAAGTCCAGGGATATCCGTTATTTCTTCTTACGACGACATGGCGCTCGTTTGCGAACCAGACTTGCGGGTTCTCGAGCCTTTGTACGGAGTAGAGTTAGCTTTTTTGCCAAGGTCGGCTGCTACACAGGAGAGTTACAATGACTTCATCAGAGCTGTGGAGGCGCCACGTTGGAGGGGCAATGACATACGATGTGGCGCAGCAGCCGCTACCCTAGAGTTTCCAGATCGGACTCTTGGAAGACAAGAGGATGCAAGAAAACATTAGGATCTCAATTCTAGGTGACAAAAAGCCTTAGGTAAACTTAGAATAATTTAGCATAATTTAGTAGATTTAGATAATCTTAGACTACGGAGTACCTATGAGTATTTTTAGCACCTTGATTTAATATCAGAAGTCTTCTTGCGCCCCAGGGGAAGAGTACATATTACTCTTTAGTAGACATATAGCATTATAAGTGTCAATTGATTGTGTCTCTTGTTCTAAACTCATCGTGAACCTTTTCGCTGTATTCCTTCCTCCAATGTCAATTCTCAGCCTGCGGTTTCATCGCACAGTATAAATACCATGGCTGACTGCATGGTATCCTCTTTTCCCAACCTTCCCCGTCAACTCACTCTTCCACTCCTTGCCCTCTCCAACCAACTCAACGACCTTCTTGAACGTAAACTCGGGCTGCCATCCCAATTCCTCCACCGCCTTGCTAGAATCATAAACGCGATCGATCCTCTTCAAGTGACTCCACCCCTTATCCTTGAAAACCTGCACACACTCCGGCGCGACAGTCTCAAACACCTGCTTAGGGTCTCTGTCCAGCATCGCCAGCGTGTCAGCGTCATTTGGAAAAGGCGGCGGCGCGCTGATGATGTACTTTCGAAACTGTATCTCTCGCGCCTTCTTCATCGCGCAGACTGCCGCGCGGACAATGTCTTCGATGTCACAGCGGCGATATGCTAGTTCGAGCACTTTGAGGTTGTCGTCGGATACAGCTGCTCTGCGATATTCATCATCATCCTGCTCTGGGAAGAAACGGCTCGTGCGGAGGATGACTACGGGCATGCCTGTTTGTTTCTGGACGAGGAAGCATAGATCTTCCGCTGCGACCTTTGTGGCGCCGTAGATGTTTTTGGGGATGGGAACGACGGTTTCGTCGATCCACGCGGCGGGTTGACCGGGCTTGGGACTCAGTGCTGCGCCGAAAGTGCTTGTTGTGCTGAAGAATATGAAGCTTTCGATTTGGGCGCCGAGTTTGGCGGCTTCTTCGAGAAGAACGAGGGTGCCGGTGATGTTTGTGTCGATGAAGTCTTGCTTGGAGTGGCTTTCCACATGAGGTTTATGCAACGTCGCAGCATGAAGGACATGTTGAATGGGATGTTTCTGAAGAAGAGATGTGACAAACTCGCGGTTAGAGATTGATCCGACATGCGTTGTATTCTCAGAGGGTAAGATGTCAATCCCAAGAGGTGTGAAGCCGAATGTCGGGAGGGAGAGCATAAGAGCTGTGCCGAGATGGCCAGACGAGCCCGTTACGAGGACGTTGAAAGCCATGATGTTGGAAGCGGAGTTTGCAGGATGAAGTGGGGGAGAGGAGGTGATGGGTGAAGTTGAGTGAGGGTTTTGTAGATGAGGTGGGGTCAAGACGGCGAGTGAGTCAGGCACTAAGACGAAGAGAGGTGAATCACGAACGAGGGCGGAAACAAGGGATTGGGTGCTGAGGATGGATGGATGCTGTGAGAGGGGATACAGTGGTTGTGAGATGTTGTTGTGAGATTAGGCAGGGT
Organism: Fusarium sp. NRRL 25184; assembly: GCA_013755755.1. Classification (NCBI taxonomy): domain Eukaryota; kingdom Fungi; phylum Ascomycota; class Sordariomycetes; order Hypocreales; family Nectriaceae; genus Fusarium; species Fusarium sp. NRRL 25184. The sequence goes on from JABSSZ010000956.1 coordinate 4,600, forward strand.
GAGTTTCACGACGTGGTGTAAGGCCGAATCGAGGTGTTGACAGGTTCCGTTCTATCGGGGATTAGGTCCTTATTTATGCTGTCTATGGAGTCTTGGTCATATATTTAAGTAGTAAAGAGTCCTCCAAAAGTGATTCTGTCGTTGGTGATGGCTTCGGAAGTAGATGTCAGCATTCAGTCACCTCTTGGTAGTGAAGACATGGTTCGACTTGACCACTCACTGTATTACATGCCGCGCGCCAATGCACAGAAAAGACCCCGAGATGATACAATGTGTCACTGAGTGATATCGGCTAGAGAAGAATGCTTTGTTCTGCCAAGTCTTAACTGTTGAACTTGATGTGTCTTGGTAGAATAAGACATTTACCAGTCTGATGCAGCTAGGAGTGAGGACTCACTTGGGCTTCCGAATCACATCCGCAATTGAACTTGAGAAAGCAGCTGGCTGGTAGAGAATGCTCTCTGACGACGTTCAAAGCTTTGTTGCCCAATTGACTCTATATATGTCTTGTGTTCACAATGTCCTCATTCTCAGCCCATGTCCAACAACACCATCACTGCCGTAACTTGACCCTGACCACCAAGCCCCATCCTGTCCTGCCTTCCCAAATGCCCATCTCATTCTCCCTCCGAAACGTAACCTCCTCAGCCTTGACCGTCATAGTAACCGGTTCCTCCTCCTGGGCCTTTACCACTGGCGCCGGTGGAGTCGATGGTTCGGATTTCTTGAACAGGCCCCATCTGGATGCTTTCTTTGCTTGTTCGACGTGTGCTTTGACAACCTGACGGTCTACTCGTTCTGGGGATATGTACTTTGCTAGACGGACTGCCATGTCGTGGTCTGACCACCAGAGGACATCGTCTGAGGTTGATTCTTGGGTGTTGTCTTCCCATCGACCCCATTCGTCAAAGGCCTTGCTTTTGGGAGGTTCGCTTTGCTTAACAGGCTTCTTTTGGTCACCTACTAGCTTGCGATCTTCTCTAACGCGCACAACGGTCCGGGATTGATCTTCATCGCTGAAGAACCATCCTTCACCAACTGCTTCTTCTGGTACCATGGTCATTTCGACGACTCGTGGTGGCGGGTCCATGGCCGCTATTGACGAGAGCATATCTTCAATGTGAGGCACCAAAAGGGTGAGGATTTCACTATCTCGTTCATCGCGCGCTGAGTTGCGAACTGCTTGAACTGATTGAATGCGTAGTGGGAGACTGTTCAGATGTGAGGAGAAGATAGTCGTGACTGACTGTCGTGGTTCTGATAGAGGTAGTGATGCTGAGGGACCGGATTCAGTGTATGGGGGAGGAAGATCCCCGTCATTGAAGGAGTCTTGCTTAGACATGATGTTGCAATGAGAAGAAGCCAAGTCTAGAGATTCTGCAAGATGTTTAGTCAATGTCACATCAAATGCCAAACGCCCGATGCATACCTATACATACATGACAAAAGTCAGCCCACGTTCAATAGCGCCTGGCTACTACCAACTCAGCCTTGTATCGCCCCGTCTCAAAGCGTAGTATCAAAAGCGTCAAACTAGCAATCGCCGAAACCACAAAAGAGGAGGGGACCCCATCACAGCCTTGGGCTGCACATTGTCTTTGCCTGAAGGAGTGCCTGTGGTGTTAATTGGTTACTCATCGTGGCGCAGCAGAGTTGATGGTTGTTCAGTCATGCAATTTGGGGGCTTGGCGGTGTTAGGACATTCTGAGTATCATCGAATCATAATTTCTGCACGTGAGTTATTGCATTGCGGTCGGGCGTTTAGCCAAGATGCTTGATTCGGATACCGGCAGGAAATGCTTGAGGGACAAGCAACTTAGGACCTCTATCCTAAGTGACAAAAAAGCTTAGGTAAACTTGGTACAATTTAGTATAGATTTAGACTAAATGTTTTTTTAACACCTTCTTGCGCCTTGGGAGTGACAGTTGGGCGGAAATTAAAGATGATTCATTTCCAGGGCTGTGCTGATAGTGCTTTGCGGCTGAACGTAAGTTTGGTTTAGGTAGCAATAGAACGGACATCATAAACAGCATTCGGTGTTAATTGCCAATAAACGCAGTGGAAAATGTCATGTGTCAAGGGTGAAGCAACTTACACGAGAGTTCAAAGTTGAAGCTTCGGTGACACTTTACAGGCGAACCCCACTGTAGATCACCCGAGAACGCCCAACCAGCAACATCACCACAAAAGAACCTCACCAAACCCGGGCATTCCCCAAGTGGCGATCACAAGGGCATTCTCTTAATCTTATGTATTAACTCCATCTGATCACGGGACCGCATTCCAGCATCCTGCATGCCCGTTGTGGACGTGGAATTCTTCCAGAAGGGAATTGACAGGGATACTCCAGACTCCGCCACCACATTATGGAAGCTTGAGCGCGAGGCACATTCAAAGACCCTTGTAAGCTTTGAGACATGCATGTTTGTGTTCCTGTGTCAGGATTGAAGCATATAAGAGTGTGGTTGTCCGCTTTGTGAGACACACTTTTTTGATCATACTATACAAATTATTCTCTAGTAACATTGGTTCTAGAGATATACAACACTCGTTGCAAATAACAACTTACATCTGGTCACATATATACCAGTTCAATACTTCAATACCCAACCACACTTACACTCACTTCAGCCTTCAACACCACTCAAGATGTCTTACAGAATCTCTGCCCCCGATGAGTACCTTGCCATCACTGGCATGGGCATCAAGACCGTCAAGATCACAAAAGCCACATGGGTCTGGCCTCTCCAACGATGCACACGCTTCAGGTACGCTTCCATACTCTCATTGGCAAACAATCACTAACTCCCAACCAGCATCCGCCCTCACGACTATGCCATGGACCTTCAGGCCATGACAAAGGAGAAGCTGCAGTTTTCTCTCCCCGTCGTCTTCACCGTGGGTCCCGATTTGAACCAGCGCGGGGCCAACCGCTCTGATGCCGACAGTGAAGCCGATGACCTTGATCGCGAGGACCGAGGGGACGCTTTGATGAAGTATGCTATGCTCTTGGCGAACTCTGAGGAGAAGGAGAATCTCACCCAGGGTCAGCATGTTGCCAACATCGTCAAGGGTATCATTGAGGGCGAAACCCGAGTTCTTGTGTCCAGCATGACTATGGAGGAGATCTTTACCGAGCGAGAGGTCTTCAAGAAGAGAATCTTCAGAAACATCCAGAACGAGCTGTCGCAGTTTGGTCTGCTAATCTTCAACGCCAACGTACGCCACTTCTCCCCCATCTCCTCGCCCAGTTGCTAACATTTCACAGGTCAAAGAGTTGAAGGATGCCCCCAACTCAGTCTACTTCGCCTCTCTTTCCCGCAAGGCCCACGAGGGCGCAACCAACCAAGCCAGAATTGACGTCGCAGAGGCTCAACTCCGCGGTAACGTAGGAGAAGCCCAGCGCAAGGGTGAGCAAGAGCGTGAGATCGCAAAGATCAACGCCGAGACCGCCGTCCAGAAGACAGTGCGCGACATCGAGCGCGCCCAAGCAGAAGCACAACTCGACACCAAGCGCACAGGCCTCACCCGCGACGTCGACATCGCCCGCATCACAGCCCAGCGTACCCTCGAGTCCAAGGATGAAGATCTCAAGAAGGAGGTTGAGATCAAGCGCGCTGCTGCTGAGATGGAGCGTCTTCGTGCGACGGATGTCGTCAAGGCTACTATTGCGAGGGAGAGTAAGCAGCAGGCTGCTGATGCAGCTGCGTACGAAGTCGAGGCGGATGCTCGCGCTCGTCAGGAGGCTAGTCAGCGCAAGGCTGATGCTGCAGCTTACCAGACCAAACTCTTCGCAGATGCTGATGCAGCAGCTACATACGCCAAGATCACAAGGAACACAGACGCCGAAGCTTACCAGACCCGCAACGAAGCCGAAGCCTACAACTACGCCGCCCAGCAGCGCGCCGAAGCCGAGCTCGTCGCCAAGCTCCGCGAGGCAGAGGGTATCTCCGCCATGGCCGACGCCTACGGCAAGCTGTCCCAAGCCTTCGGCGGTCCCGCTGGACTCCTGCAGTACATGATGATCGAGAAGGGCACATACGTCGAACTCGCCAAGGCCAACGCCGCCGCTATTCGCGGTCTCGAGCCCAAGATCAGCGTGTGGAACACTGGAAGCCAAGCCGGTGGTCAGGGCGGCGATGCTACTGAGACGATACGCAATGTGTACCAGATGCTGCCTCCGCTGATGAGCACTATTAACGATCAGACGGGTATTACTCTGCCGGAGTGGCAGTTTGGCAAGTTGAATGCTGGTGTTAATGCTGTTAACCAGGAGGGTGCTAAAACTAATGGTCACAAGACCCAATAAAGAGTGATGATTGTCTGGTGGATGTACAGTATGATGGGGATTATGATGGACGATCTTTTGATGGGCTTTTGATATCCGACTTCGCCACAATGTTCTTCTCCTTTTTTTATAGACTTGTTTGATACCACTTTGTCAGCTTAAATTGAACACTTTACTTTAATGAACATGACTTGTATCTACTGGTGATGTTCGAGCAAAGGTTGCCCTGTGACAGTTGAGCCACCTTACAGTCCAGATGAGAACAATATCGTAGTCGAGGCACTCCGGAGGGGAGGCCAGGTGCGGTTTACCCTCGGCTCCTGGATCAACATGGTGCATCGACTATCGCAGTGAACAAGGAATGCTTGTGGCTGAATACACTAAAGGAGAGACGAGGGGGATGGAAGACAGACACTGGGGTAGAACAGACTTTGGGTGGCCGAGTGTTGAATGGAATTGTCGACATACACAAAGAGCCCCTTTCCGTCTCGTCAATCAAGACCTGCTCGTATTGTCCCTTCTTTCCAAAACGTCCTCCATCCAAAACGACCTCCTTCCAGCATCCCGAAAGTAGGGTACAATGACCGATGCTTGGCTCATCCTGACTCAAACGATCGAGCCCGCTACATATAAAGAACCAAGAACTTTTCACAATCCACCACTCTAGATAGTTGCCCTTGAACAAGTTTCGGATGTCTTGCGAGGGACCCTCAATTGTATCTCGAAACCGTGTTGCGTCTGTCCTGTCTTGAGCGCTAGCATCGGAGTCTAACCTTACTTTCGTAAACGATGGTGCTTGTAGATTGCGACCTCCTGTGAGGCTTTCCGGAATAATAGACACCTCGGGATAGGTCATATTACTGACCAAGACCTCTATCATATTAGCAACGTCGACCGAAAGCTCTTTTATGCTCCAATTTTGCCTGAAATCGTTCCTGTAATGTACGCTCACATACTGTTGTGCGTAGTCTCAAGCTGGGACGGGCGATTGAGCAGCCTTCACTTCTCGGGCGGGATGACCTGTAAACAGCACGTCAGAAGAAAGCCTAAGCAATGGAGGTCAAACTGATGATGGAATAAACTGCCGATCTTCCCAAGCATTCCGCCGAAGAAGAGCAAGCACAAGATTTCCACAGGGCGGTCAGTGGGATGCAGTCGTGAAGTGCTTGCTACCGACATTGCTCCATTCAAGGTGGACCGATGACAGACAGGCGAAGAGTCTGCAAGATGAGAATGGCGAGCTCAGCCATCATCGGGCCACTGAACAAAGCGCCTGGGAGAAAGAACCCAGAGCAGAAACGAGACCTGGTGACTTCAGAACAGCATGCTGGGATCTCTGGTTCTTCAAGGTCCGCAAGATGTTTGGTTTTCCCGACAGGCAACAAGAGGGTTGATCTTTAGTCGACTGGGAATGCGGCAGCCCGGGGTAGGCGACGAGTCTTTGTGACTTACGCTGAAAGTCGGCCTCGATTTTGGTGGTTTGCCGTCGATAGTGACTTTGCTGCTCCGCCTGAGACACTTGCTGTGGAAATATGAAAGAGTTGCAGTATGCAGATTGGACGCGACTCGTGCGATATAGTGGCTGTTGGGGTCATGGTCGGGAAAGGGGGATCAAGAGGAGAATGGGATCGTGGTTTGGAGCTGCGCCTTGATTGTCTGGAAGAATGAATGAACAGTTAGCCAGGCATACTCAAGAATGTGATGACATCACCAATCGTACTTCTCTTGCACGTTCGGGTAAAGGTTGATCTGACACAAAGTGGTATGTTGTTGATAGACTGCTCTTCTTTCCAGCACTTGGGCCGCCAGTTGTGTTGGGAGCGGTTGCATGCTTCTCCCCGTTGTGTGGGGACGGTCAGTCACTCTTAGCATGCCCACCGAATGAGTTGGTGCGGAGACAGATGTTCAATTATTGCGGTGGACGAAGAGGGCAGTAGAAATGAGGCAGGGCGGACATTCACATTATGGAGTTTACAAGGTCTCATGGTGGGAGAAGTATGTTCTGATTGATATCCTGAATATTGAGTTGTTCGCTAGCTAAGTGCGCTGACCATTCCCAAGTGTCCACCACAAGTAATAACCGATGAAGATGAGTGCAGAGTCCAGGATTGACTGATCAGACAGAGCCAGAGTAGGAGTCCAAATGAGTTGAAGTGAGAGATGAGTGAGCGGTGGAGAGATCAAGTGTAGTCAAAGGGGCTGAGTTTATGCTGTCGAGAAGGGCTGTGCGAGGCAGAGAGTGAACCAAGGTAGGTTGTAATCTTGAGGGGGAAGAGGGGCTCCAAGTAATGATCAGAAGAAGTACTGAAGACAAGTTAGTACAAGAAGCAGTGTGAAGGAGAAGGACCAAGACTTACCAGTTGCTGGTGATCTCCGACGAGTCGACCTGGTCCAGACTTGGATAGAGAGCGGAACCAATGTTCGCTCATCCGTTGGACATCATGTATAATATAAAATGAATTGACACCAAGGCGATCCCAGACTAGACATGTTAGTACAAGGTCAATGTCAGAGACAGAGGTGAAGAGGGTTACCAATTGCTGGTGATCTCCGACGAGTCGACCTGGTCCAGACTGGGATAGAGAGCCGAACTAATGTTGGCTTCTCGAGTTTCCTCAGCCCCAAGTCTCAGCTGACAACAGAACATCTGGCTCACAACTGCTGAAGTGTCCTTGCTTCCCGCAGTTGCGGCAAGTCACAGCGGAGTGTCCTTGCTTCTCCCACTTGCCGCAAGTCACAGTTGCGGCAAGTCACAGTGGGATGTCATAATGTTGAGACAAGGATAGGCTGGTTTGTCTTGGGAGAATTCGATGTCGGCTCCCGCGCAGATCAGAGTGCTGCGATCTGGTCGGGCAATGAAAGATATATATAGGAGAAGGGGGGTAAAGATATTGGTGATGTAGGGGAGGAGGAGGGTAAAGATGATGGTGGTAGAAGGTAATGATATTGATGATGAGGACAGACGCTGTTGCTGAGACTGTTGCTGAGACTGTTGCTGAGACTTGTGGCTGAGAGCTTATTCCGGCACAGAGAACTTAAGAGTAATGTCGCCAACTCCGAGACAGTCATTGTAGAAGTGCCAGCGCTGTCATCGTTTGAGTGAACGGTCTCCAACTCCGACACAGACACTGTAGAAGTGCCAGCGCTGTCGTCGAATAGATGTCAGAGAGGCAATCATTTTGACGTCGGCCTCCCATCGGCTGACTTTAATATCATCACAGGTCTCCTGGTACTCTTTGAGAAGCTGAGGGAGCTTCCCAAGCCAGGAGACCCGTGATGATATTGGCGATATAGTAAGTGTCTATACGATTCCCCAGAGGTAGAGGAGAGAGGTATGTTGGGGATAATAATGATAGGAGAGGAGAGAAGTGTATGAGGGATAATGATGATGGAGAGGGGAGAGTTGTATTGGTGATAATGATGGTGACAAGCCCAGCAGCGAGGAACATGCGAGCTGGCAAACGACAAGTTCGGTGATGTAATTGCCGAGATCGATGGTCGATGAGGTTGTGAGCCAATTGTGTTGTTTGCAGTTGAGACTTGTGGCTGAGAGCTTATATCACCACACAGAACTTCAACGATAGAGGGAGCTGGAGTGTCGCAGACCCCCAATGGTCGTCTCGATCCTGACTAGGTCGTGAAACTCATAAATTCGTCAAAATCGTAGGTTGGATTCGGTAAACTCAAGAGACAATCGATGATGTATTCCGGCCTTCCCGGCGATTAACATGGAATCGTAGCTGCCAAAGGACAGCTGACAACATCATGCAACCACCGGAAAGACCGAGATATACCATCTTCAAATGGTTCCCGTGCTGTTTCTGGTGGAGGGCACGAGCCTCCTCGGGTGTGACTCCGAAGTCGGTGGTGCGAGGCAACATGTTAGCACCATAGATAGACGCCCGAGCCTTATCATGACATGTTAGAATGAATGGGGATGAAAAACAAGAGATGAGAACTTACAGCATCCATCGCGGCCGCTTCTTGTTCAGGCCGCGCGAACAACGGCCGTCACTCACCCGCCTTGCGACGGGGACGAAGCGGCTCACCCAACGTCACCAAACAATTCCGACCAACCTGAGTCGAAACAAACAATCGGGTCTCCAGAGAGAGACGCCAACAATTTGCGCCGAAGGAGGTTGGCCGTCCTTGTTGGGGATATTGCGTAACATGATCTGTCAAGAGGTCAGGACTTGTTGTGATGCAAGGCAGGGAGATAGGTACTTACGGTTGTGCGAACATCTCGTCCGGCAACGAGCTCGTTGATGTCGACGATGCTGTCATCTTCGGAGTCGCGGTGACTCTTCACGGTACGGCCTTCCATGGACTGACAGTCACCCATTGTTGGGGATATCTCGTAGCATGATCTCTTGAGAGGTCAGGACTGATTGTGATATAAGGAAGGGAAGTAGGTACTTACTGAGATGTGCAGCCTGAGCCTGAAAGTGAAAGCAAGGTTGGTGTGTTGAGATGGATTTGGGAACGTCATTGAATCGTGACGGAGCAAGCGACGTTCCCAAACCCTCACGGATCAGTGCGAAAAGCCTGGGTGAATGGTGAGTATGTGTGCTCGCGTGTCGGAGGGAAGTGAATCACTGAGTGAAATGAAAGGTGAAGCACCGCGTGTTTGAGGCAAGGGAAGAGAGGAGGGGATTTGGGGAGATGAATGAAGAGCAGCACAATATGCTTTCGCGAGAAAAGAAGTAAATGCAGTGACTCACTGTCCGTTATTTTAAAACCTTGATTCAACATGGTGATATAAGCTCTCAGCCACAAGTCTCAACTGAAAAGTTGTTTGGGACCGCGGAGATCTTCGAAGACAACGTACACATGTCCTCCAGTGGTCTCCAGGTTGCGTCCACCGTGGAACCTGACTCCCTTTTGGGTAAGCTCCTATAAAGCAATCAGTATGTTATTTCTCAAGATGACAAGTGATACTTACGGTGATAAAATGGTCGAGCTCCACGGTGGAGCGACCTGGAGTGTCGCACACCTCGATGCGGTGGGAGATGTCCATGTCCTGGCTCGGGCGTTGGCAACAGTGCCACGAGCCAGGATAGGTAGAGGGGAGAGAAGAGGTGTGTTGGGGATAATAATATTTGGTGTTGAGGATAATAATATTTGATGTTGTGGGATAAAAATATTTGAGGGTGAGGGAGGAAGAAAAGAAGAGATGGAGGAGAAGTGCGAGGGGAGAAAGATATAGCCCCGGCAACCGAGCCATCAGGGTTTCTGCCCTCTTCCACTGGCAACCATGCGTTTCTACCACTGGCAACAATGATCTCACACTAAGGGGAGTGCTTGTGCAACAGGAGGAGAGCTTCAGTGGTAGTTAGTACGTTGTCTGTCCCCTGAGGAGATGTACGTGGGCCTATCTAGTCACCGGCGGGCAGCTGATGACCTGAACAGTCCCCCCAACAAGCCTATCAGTGCCGTGCCACTCTATTGTTCAGTTAGTCCAGTAAGCATCAGTGGATTGTAAGCTTTAGACAATAAGTGCACTTTGCTATTCTCCTCGTTGATGCCATTTACTGGTAGGTCGACACTTGGGGATCCATTGATGCACTCCTTATCTATTGTGCGATGGAGCCTTACGCTGGACCTCAAAGTGCTGTGCTTATCCCCCTTGTGCACAGGTGTGATGTCAAGGTCGTTGGGTAGGAAGACTCTCTGCACAAGGTCCCTGTTCGCGTTCAAGCGCTTGGCCCCGGGACACTCGCTGATCCTGACCACAAGTGAACAGATACTGCCAACTCTCAAACACCCTGAGACATCAGAGTTGAGACCACCCGTCTTGGAAAAGCGTGCAAGTCACATCGCAGGAGTCAAGACGATGTCCTCCCATTCACTCCTCGACAAATTTACCAATGACCGAGATACCCCTTTCAACAAACACAACTCAGCATCAACAGTCTTTGCTCATCGTACAGAGGTCTCAGTCTGAGCGATGCAAGAGAATTTACACCGAAAAGACAAAACTAGTAACTCATTGGGGTCATGAGACTGGCTGCGAACAGTTTCGACCTCATCATCGACCTTAGCCAGTTTCAGGAAGCAAGCAAGAGCATCAATCCCAACAGCAAAGCACCAGCAACCTCTCCCCATTGCTTTGAATGCAAGTTCGCGACGGATTGTTCCATCGCTGGCACAAAAGCAACCCCTATCCCCTTCAACAGCCCCTGCCGACCATGAACACGTTCACCCTTCAGAATAAGAGACATCAGACCGGGCTATCGTGGCCATCAATAAGGTAATTGAAGGCGCTCGAGTTGCCTAATGTTGCTTCATATCGGGTCCGCATTGGACGCAAGCCGCCCAGTTCCACCATGTTGGATACTAGCTTCGGCACCAGCAGCTTGGTAGTACACTTGGACATGGAGGCTTTGGTAAGACTCTCTTCTTTTGCGGTAACAGCGAATACTAATCCCAAGCTGCAGGACTTACTCCCTCAGTCGCGGTATTGTCCATAGTGGCATCCGACATACTGATCACCATTCAGGGGCTCTCGAATCCGAATTACCGTTTCTGCAACTTGCATCGATTTCATCCGTGAACGAGTCGAGCACTCGAGAAGACCGAGTAACAGTGGAGGCTGGAGAGTCTCTGTATCGTGAAGTGTCTTGGGCTCGGGGAGGGGGCATGCTGTTGATCAGCCCACAGGATGTTACAGACAGTGGTCCTTTTAGACCAATACGAGAGGTCTGCGACGACGGACGACTTACCGTGACAACTCACAACTACCTCGGGGATCACGAAGGTGGTTCACTCCCATTAGGGCAGCAACCAGGCGGACTTTTCAATCGGCTTTGGAGTGCAGTCATTCGCGCCGACACTTCCACAGGTACACCAATATCCACTACCGGCTCATTGATGAAGATACCAAGTAGCTCTAGTCTCCCATTAATAGAAGTAGCATTATAATTGAACTGATTAACTGTGTATTGGGTGACGATACTTCAGAAATTGGTACTACAGAAGAACAGGTGGGCACTTGTTCTTGTGAACGAATTGCAAGCATAACAGGAACCCCGGGATGTGAGGCAATCCCTTGATCATAGCGGACGAGGTAGTTTTGTTGCAGTGTGCAAGACCCGAATTCTTCTTATTGACTGCCTCAACTCATCAATCTCCATCAGTGCAACCTGCAGCAGGCCATCTGAGGGTCTGCTACCAACACCCCGCTTCCACTCACAGCCCGCCCTGACTGAGAAGACAGCCCGAAGTCGATCCACGCGCCGGACCTTGATGTTCAAATCGACCTCTTCACCGCTCGAACTTTACTTCAGCCCAAGAGCTCGGAGGCATTAGCAAAAGGGGGTGCATCAGATGTCATCACTCACAGCCTCACTTGACGACCAATACTCCAAAACGGATTGCACATTCAGTCACTCAAAGCCTTCGAGTTCAAGGTTGGCTCCCTTGGCAGGGACTTGAGCTTAGCATCTTTTCAATGCGCCTGACATTTGCCGCCTGGGAGCCTTTGCCATTGCGAGGGGGGCAGTCTACCCACATACCGCGAATACCATCAACAAGGGGCTTCGCCATGGAACCACCATAGGACGTTATACAGCGCTTGGAGGAGAGCTTCTCATATGGTACAGCTTTTACCTCAGAGTCTCGCCAACGGATGTTCTCGGAAACAGGTAAGCGAACAGCTCTGTATCATGTTCAAAACACATTCTTATTGACCCTCAGCGCAGAGTAACACTCGGCGCGACTGACATCGTCAGTACTTTTGAACAATACACCCAATCGACTCCGAGAAAATGATCTATTCCAGACTGCCTGCCCCGGAGTTTAGATACGCGAGGAAGCCAACTAGTCCAAGACAGAGAGAAGCCAGCACACTCGGAGGTCAGAAGATGGTGGCCATTAACTCGATCAAAAGCGCTCAACATCCCGAACCTTTATGCGGGCCTGAAATTTATGCCGCTATTCAAAAGGGACGCTATCCAAGCCTCACATCTGCTCGGACATGAGTTCTCGAAGCACATTGAACTTAGTTCTTGAAGAGTGACCCCTGAGTCTCCTTCCTTTGGGAAGACACGAGGTTACCGTCATCACAGCTCGCGGCCCGAGTGACGAGTAGGCGAAGACGCTTTGAATCGCACGCCGGCTTCAAACTCACGCAATTGCTATACCCCTGAGATTCTTCTGGCAGATCATGAGTTCAACAACAAAGATCCCAGTCAAAACGATTGCGCCGGCTCCGAAGCAACGGGTTTCAACGCACTACTGCCTCTATCGAAACCACCGCGGTACCCTTGCATTACAGATGAGACGGAAGTCAGCGAGTATCGATGATGCGTCCAGTGACGGTACCTTATCACCATTTTCCACATGCCTCTGCTAACCTGTCTCAGATGCGCTGTTGCCTCAGGGGCGCAATCATACCGGGCGAGCGACCTCTCAGTACTCGATCTTACGATATCCCATTACACTCTCCCCTATACAGCTTTACAGGTTCGGGCATCAACAGCTCGCGGCTTCTTGAAGGCAGAAGGGAGTTGTTGGGCTTCAAGAAGCCGCGCGCTGACCAGCATTCATAGCAACATCTTCAACATCCCAACCATAAGAGGTTACTTACCGCCAGTCTTGCCAAGCGACGCCAGTTCCGACACCGCAATATACATTGCTTCAGCCTCTTCAAACATGATTTGATCCCCGAAAGCAAGCTCATCTGATAGGCGTTAAAGGCCTCAACGCTTATTACCCCTTTGATTGATTGCAGCATGGATGAATGGTGGACCTCAACACCAGAGATGACGGGAGGTTCATCGCGAGAAATTGAGTTCCGTACTCGATTTTCTTCCCATCCTCCTCCATGCTGGTGCCAAAAAGGGGGCTGGCGATGCGTCATTCCAACACACACGGCGGAGGCTTGACATGTTGCTCTAGGCATGAAGACTGCTTGAAGGAACCGAATCGTTATCGACGCTGCAGTCCGACGTCGCCATGTATCAAGCCCCGCTGCGTTGCCCGACTTGTGCTCGTCGGGCTACCGCACACTCCCAGACAGCTGTCCCCCAAGCTCCGGAGTAACTGATTGAGATCAAACTCCAGCTACCTGAGACCTGCTGTTTAGAGAACAGCGTAGGTCATCAAAAGACATCAAGGCCACGGGCCCGATTGCGAAGGTGACTGGTCGCCAGGAATCGAGTCTCCTATTCCGGCATAGAGTAGCCCTTCGCAATCGATCCACCTTTATGAGGATCAAACTGGTAAGTCCAATCGAGCACTCTGCCAACCAAACTTAAGCTTGGTGGAACTCATGATGCCATCAAGCAGATCAGAAATCTTGTACCAGACGATGTCCTTGGTCTCCATTGATTTTCCACTCCCATAGCGTACCCAGCATCCCGCATCATCTGCGCCGCGCCCCAACGCAGCCCCAACATTATCTTCTCGTCCACTTCGCCGTGTCCAAAGAGAATCGGAGTCAAGCGCTACCGTGGTGACATCCGACGGGTTGTCAAAACGGTCCAAGGTCAAGAGGTCCCGCTACATAGCTTGCGCTTTGACAGGGCTAACCTCTTCCTCTTCCTCGTCATATCAGATACCCATCGCAACAGCCTCATGGAGCGTCACAAAACCGTTCATAGCGATGTAAACTCAACCGATCGAGTACTACAACGACACCGCGCAACCTTGACTGAGCTCTCCGACAATGACAGTCTCTGGCTTCACCCCCCGAAAGCCCCTCTCAATGATCTGCCAAAGATCTTCTGCGGACTCAACCAGCCAATTGATGTGCCGCCCTTTCCGAAACAATGGTTTATCAAGCCGAGCGGTTCATCCCACATCTTGAGCACTGATCCCCCAACCGCAGTTTACCGACGACGCTTCGAATGCTGGAAGACAATACCAACGCCGAGTAACAGAGCGGTGAGGGTACGTCCCGAGGGAGTCTTATCAGTCTCCAACGATTCTGCCTCAAATCTTTCACCGTTGGAACCAAGGCCGTGGAGGATGGTGAACGCATAGGTGTGACGGGGCTGAGGTTCGACGATGCAGAGCGGTTACGCGATCAGGTGGTGAATTGCCAGACATCCTGCAAAGGTTCGGATAGGATTTACTTCCTTGATATGAAGGGTAGAAACGATGAGAGAGTGCTTGTGACATGGGGTACATGTACAAACAAAGACCGGGGCAGTCAGTTATGCGCGCGGCTGTTCTGGCCAATCATCTGTTCAGGGGCGGCAACTGAACAGGAGACCACAGACTACATCTCTTCTTGCCAACCATTTTGTTCATGAACAGATCAAACTTCTATCCCTTCAATATATTCAAATAATGAATAAGAACAGACACCATCGGGAAATTTACTTCGAGACGTCATGTGACTTCTTTGACTCTCCATACAGCTGTGACCCTGGAAAGTGAAAAGGACAGAGACACGATTCTGCTCCACCATGAGGTAAAGGGTGGGAGAAGACCGAAGGTTCGGACGAAAGATGAATGAAGACAGCGGCGAAGCGAGACATCACAAGGAATGGAGTCGAGTACTGGAGCAAGACTCTAAGGCGACGTGAGGTTTCTTGAAGACGTCGATGTACGCAAGAGAAAGTGGACATGTGAGGGATGGCTTTGTGAGCACTTCTTCAAACCGTTATGCAGCTTTATCAGTCCGTAGCAATTACATGCAATCAGGATCAAAGATCAAGAACCACAGTCCCCGGCAGTTGGTGATGCTAGTGAGAACAAATACTACGGTTCTCGAGAACAGTCGAACATGCACCCCTGATAAGTAAAAGTTCATCAAAGATACGCCCTTTTTCATGAACCGTCTTAATTATATGGAGTTGAGGTATGATCACTGGTAATCAGACCAGGCTATGTTACCCTTATGCAGAGAGCCTTTTCACAGATGAATGACCTGGTCGCCAAGGGGCAACACCACTGGCGCCTGCCACAGCTTGGGATGCTCCTCGCGGCATGGCATGGGGCTTCTTCCCAAATCCAAGTAGGACAAGATACCTAGGTACTTACAAGCTCAGTCAAGAACCCCCCAGGTCCCTTGTTGGTAAGGGGGCCACTGCAAATTTGCTAGGGGTGATGGAAGATCACTAGCCGAGCCCCCTCTATTTCAATTGCAGTGACGGTCCGTTGCCAGTGCCATTTTCAATAGGTTACTAGCGCACCTCTCACCTCTCTAGTGCTGGAGTTCTCGCTCATAAATTCCCCACCGACTCCCGTCTGATCTCCTTCGTCTTTCCTGTTTGTTCACCGTCCACCACATCAAAAACCCTCAAAACAAGCGAACATGGCGGAGAACTCGAAGCAGGAAAATGGCCAGAAGCCGGGAGAGACAGTCTGTACGTTACAACACTCCTTCTGTACACTCTCATCCTAACATCTAACAGTAGAGATGGTCTGCAAGACCGCCGCCAATGTCATCAATCACCACCAGATGGTTAATTTCGTGGCTTACGAGAGCATGAAAGTACTTCTAGATTACCACGAGTTAGTGAACTTCGCGATGCGCTACGGTGTTGCCGAAACCGTCAAGCAGCTTTTCAACAAGTACTGCCAGCCAACACCCCGAAACCTCAACTCTAATCTCACCTTACTGGCACTCCTCGACGCGCTGTTTAGTTGGATTAAGCTCCAAGACCTTCTGATTGAGGAGTTTACCTCAATCAACCCGTTCAGACAGGGTCAGCCCGCGCTTGACCTTGCTTTCATCAAATATATGAAAGCCATCGCATCCGTCGTCCTTGAGAATCTGCCCAGCTTGTCTGGTCAGGGACTGTCCCGAACTTGGAGGGAAGTGAAAGAGCTATGGTTGACCATGGCAACTGAAGCGGAGTGGAATGGGGAAAGGGAATGGTGGTGGTGAGGGAAAGGCATGGCAGTGGCGAACCGACTCCTCACCAAACACAGCCATCCGCGCTGTAGATTCTGAAGACAATCTCTGCATGCTCTAGCCAATGCGATGTTTACTGCACAAGACATAGAAATACATAGTAATGTCTATTGCAAGTCAAAATCATTTGTGAACCAGACGGTGCAAGAAAAGAGCCGGAGATGCGGCTCCCCCCAACTTTATTATCTGACCAGCCACGGAGGCTTTGATATTGTGACTAAACCAGCTTTTTCGACATCTTGAAGATACGTTCAACGGCGTCTCTGCGACGAGTAACTCGCTCAATTGAGAAGGTTGAAAACAAATTGGCTCTTCTGGGCAGCTTGCCTCGTCAGACAGCAAAGGGAAAACGAGAAAATGAAGCCAGCCACTGATGTGGAAACCACCCCCAGTACCTGTCCCTGAGCCGGGTGGCCTCCCTTATGGCCACCTCGGCCCTCCAGGCGTTGTCGGCGAGCCATTCATGCACCGGCCCTGCGCTGGGGCCGGCATCCATGGCGTCTATGCGGCATCGGCGTGCGATGCTTGACACCCACAGAACCCGAATGTAACCGTGAAGGGGGGAGATTCGTCTAACTGATCGTAAAGTCGGCCTGAAGAGAGTCAGTCGAAATATTCCATCGCGTGATATCAGCAGATATAGTCTACAGCAGAGACATCAGGACGGTTTGACTTCTTGCTCCGCCAGTTGAAAGACAGCCAAGCCAAGATCACTGGATGAGTTTCTTCTACTTTGCCAAAGATTCATGGTGTGATAACAAGGATTGTTGGATGTGCTGTCTCAGGGCCGTCAGGCTGCTCTCGCATCTGGATGTCGATGATGGCATTGACTGATGTGGTGCAAGGGATGGACATTGACGGCGCTCCCTCCACTGCCAAGGGATCAACCCTCACTTGAGGGCCCATCTGATGATCAACCCCGCCTATATCCCCAGCTCTGGTTCCTTGCGCGTCAAGCCCATCGATGCCCATTCTACGGTTGTGCCGAAGAGCCTTCCTCTGGTGCTCATCCGGCCAGCCGTACTTCCTTATGACTTGTATTTGTTGTTCTTGCATCCGACACCAGTGGAAGGCTTGCGCTATCAGAAACTCAGCAATAATCTCCGTCATGGACAGTTCCGGATGTGTATATCTGGCGAGAGGGCGGCTCTGTCTCCGTCGACCGCTACGCCCAAGACCCGGATTACTCGTAATTTACGAATGAGCCACAGGCAAGATGAACGAGGTGAGCCCTACTCGGTGAGAGATGAACGATGAGAGCACTTCATCCCGTAACTCAGCGGCGATTGCTGCGAGACATGACGGAGGACACGGATTCTTGACAAGCATCATAAATTCTTAACGCCTAATCGAACATCCACCTTCCTATCTTCCAACAAGCCATCTTTTTCCATCCGGGCTCGGATGTTCTTCACCGAATGTTCACCAGCGCGCTGATGGGGTGTGATGAACGTGATCGTTTTAGGACTGATTTTGATCTCGATCTTTGAGCTCCCGCCCAATAAAAGGCTTTCCGGTGAACCCCTGAATTTCTTGCGTCGAGATCAGCGACTGTTTCTAGACAAGAGCATGTTAAACGTACCATATTGACGCTGAGGAGACTGACAGGGCACTTGATGATCAAGGAGAGCAGTTGGGAATGGTTGTGGTGTCGAACATGGGTAAAGCAAAATGTTTGTTGAATGACTTTGTCTAAGCTGTAAATGTTGCGTGAACCTGTAATGAAAATGTGTGAAATTGGAGTTGGGGTGTGGATGGCGCTGAGGGCGGAGGCGGAGGAGAGGCTCAGGAGGGAAGGGAGTCGACCTTCGATGCTAACAAGGAGCATGTGTGCCTGTGCCTTGTATTTGATCAAGACTACGGGCATGAGACACCAGCACAACAACGTGGTGTGAGTGATCTGAAATCCAGTGGCATAGGCTTCTCTCACCAATTTTCTAAGGATAACGGGCAAGCTTCTCCAGGACGACTCGCTTCCGTCGCCTCTCTGTATTAGGCAAAGGGCCATTATTGAACCTGAGGATGAGAGCGCGGCTATCGATGGTCCAGGAAAGAGCTAAAGACGCTCTAGAAACTCCTGGTTGCTGACAGGATGTCGCTCAACGATACCTACCAATTCACAGTCGCGTGCCAGTCAGCTGACAGGTTGGTCTCATTGTAGTCTGTCATTCCTAATAGCACACTTGCCAGGTGTGCTGCCGTTGGCCCTTCAGTAAAGGGGTTCGGGAAGTTGTTCTGAGCATCTGGGGTCAGAAGAACTCTTCAGCGTGATACAAAAGCACGATAGTGCCAACTTTTAGCATTGAAGTACTTGTTGTATACCGGAGGTGCCATCTTAATTTCATTAGCCGCCGTCGTGGAGTTGGAGGAAAGGAGCAAGGTATATCCATAGGATGGAGATTGGGTCTATACCGACCCAGATGCTTCCCCAGCTACGACGTATCTTCCATATGATTTGACAAACTACGTTTTCAGGGGCTGGATTCCACTGCGAGTACGATTTGAGCTTTATTAATATCGCCGCCTCTTCCACACGTACCAGCCGTCAAAGCATCTACTGACATACATTCATGACACAGGTAGTGAGGTCCAGGTATTCGTCTGGTCTAGAAACACGCCGCAATTGGTTATGTAATACCCGTCTTTATCTCTGGCGGACATTGACTGCTCTGTTTGAGGAGCCGTGTGCAAGACCTGTGTTCAGACAGTCACAATGGCTTTTTCAAAATATCACTTTATAACTTTAGAATAGAGATTACAGACTCATACTTTATCATTTATTATCCCTGTAGTAAAGTGTAGGCCCCAAAATTAATAACGATATCTTTATAAAAACATGAACTCCAACCAAATACATCAAAACCTTTCAGAAAGCCCTGCACCCTACGTAGAATAAGTCATGCTGATCGACTGGATGACCGGACTGCTTCAATCTCCGGGTCGATGGTCCCTCCAGCATCAATAATCTTTTGCTCCTTTGCAAAATGTTTGGGACTATTGATATAATGACCGTTAAGGGAGTATTGGCGGTGAAGGTTATATCGCGGATGTCACAGCGAAAGAGTGACAATGACTTCGCCTAAGTATCAATCCCAGCAGTGATAATTGCCAGTTCTGATTTGACGATTGGAATGCCCGTCCGGAGTGACTCTGTCAGAGCGTGGCATTTACCCGTCTCTTGATGTTTATCGAGGAGAGATGGGCTGCCTTTGGTAGGTCTGCCAAAAAGAAGTGACCAGGGAAGCGAAAAGAGACAGAGAACCCTACTGGGAGATGCCCAAGGGGAAGCTATCCTCGTGGCCTGGGGCCTCGATCGTGACAGCCATCTTGCCGTTAGGGCGGCGAACACCCCGGTGAACCAAGTTGACGTAGTCAAATATGACGCTCCGTTCTACCAAGCACATCTCCTCCACTTGTGGCAGTCTCTCTCCCATCGCTTCTATGGCTCTCTCGACATAGGTGTCCAGTTCGTGTCGGCATCGCTGTCCGGGATTAAGTGTCATCGCCGGAAGCGCGATCCAAGCCATAAACCTTGGGTGGAATTCAAGCGAGAGTTTCCTGAGAGCAGTCAAATCTCTCAGATGATCTGATATCTCGCAGAGACTGTCCTTTATACCAATCGGAAGGTGTATCATGCCGTTGTGGTGCAGTGCTGGTGGCCCGGGGCTAGTTCGGATAACGAGCTGCTCGATGATTTGAAGGTCATTGAGCTTGACACGATGATTTCCCTTGAGGTGCTCGACGAAGTCACGCAGCGGGTGCATGAAGTCGACTCTAAGTCTTCGTAGATGTGGGCAGAACTCTTTGATCTCCGTGTACCTGTGATAGCACGAGTTTGGATCGATGTCGATGCTGTCCACGTTGGGCAACAAATTAACGAGGAACCTTTCCAGAAGCAAGGGATCCAAGTCTGTTTTGAGGCCCTGGACAGCGTCCCAACTGGGACACCGAATCATCATTTTGTGAAGGGAGCCAGTCTCCAAAAATGAAAGCCCATACAGGGAAAGGGACACCCAAGTTACTCCGGGTAAATGCTTCTTGGTTGACATGATAAGAGCAGGGAGGAATTCCTTGGCCTCGTCGAAAGGATCGATATCCTGTGGCAGCACCACGATCTCAAGAGAACTGCAAAACGAGTCAGTAAATATCGTAAAGAGGTGTGTTCTCTGGTCTCCTTACCGGCAGGCCCTACTCATGGCCTGAGTACGCAGTTGGTTTCTCTTCTAAAGGAAACACAAGAGCAGGTCCGCCATTTCTGTTCTGGTGCCAGCAAATGAAATTCTACGGAATAGATGCATTTGCATACCATCATCGAGGGTCTTGCAAGTGAGGGTGCAGTTTCGGAGGTCCTGCACCTGCAGGTGACCCCCAATCTCGCCCAGAATCTCCAGGGGGAGAGAGATGAGGGGTGTCATGGTGCAAACGAGCACGGGAGTGAAGAGTGATGTGGGAGAAGACAGCAGCACCAAAAATCGGCGTTCGGTACACTCAATAGGTGGTAGTGTTGAGTATGAGTTGATGATAAGGGGATGTGTATTGTTTGTGTGCGAATCTGTCGCGTGTGAATAGTTGTGTCGGAAGTGAGAAAAGTGAGAAGAGTAAGAAGAAAGAGAAGAGTAAGAAGAAAGAGAAGAGTAAGAAGAAAGATAAGAGTGAGAAGGGTAAGAAGAGTGAGAAGAGTGGGAAGATTGGATTTGTGTGTGTTGTAGGTTGAGAAAAGGTCATTCGGCGCGTTAGGCAGCTGAACAGTGGAAAATATCTTAGTCAACACCAGTGGCAGGAACCAGAGGGCGGCCCAGGCTGAAAAATGGGTATTGCTGCCACTGTCACTCCCTACTGTACAGTGAACGTGCTAACTATCATTCTTTCAGGGGCCTTGGGGACTTTTCCAGCAGTGACTACAATAGGCCAGAACCCATATTAGTTACTAAAACTTGTAATTTCAGCGAAATATGTCGGGGCTGCACCTATATAAAAACTGGTTTCTCTGGCTGCAAGTAGCAAGACTGTCTTGATGTATGATAGTTTCTTGAGAACGTCAGATATCAGGGGCTAAAGCATGTTAGACACTTCAGTCTTTTTATGTTCAGAAATTATGCCTAGTATAACCAATGTTTCTGTTACTCTTGTCTTGATCTATATGTAGATATCTTGAGAAAGTTGAACATCCGAGTTGAGCACAGGTGTTTTCTTCTTTGCAACTTTGCGCTTGATGTTCTCGCAGCCGGGCTCGAGCATGACTCCGCCACCGCTACGGAAGCCTTTGGCTTTGCCAATCTCAGACTGGGCAGAGCCACTAGCCACACAAAGACGGTTGGCTGAGGGGCTGAGGGAAGGAGGAGAGTCGACGCGGCCAGTGGCGTAACGACACCAGTCAAGCTTGGCCTTGAGTGACCACCTGGTTACGAGTCGCTTGACTGTCTTGGAGAGTCATTTCGAGAAGCGCGTTTAACTGGCGATCCTGGCCAGATCCGTCTATGACTACGGTTATGCCCGCCGTCGATGAAGCCTCACTCGCGTTCAACTCACACTATGGACAATACTCAAACACTACGGAGCAAGCAGGCAACAAGTCTGCAGTTGGTGTTCTCTTTAATCACAATACATTCTCAAATTGGCAGCAGTGATATTACTCGTGTGGACTTGTACATGTATGTGATTGTACCTTAGTAAGGCATGTCTAATTAGTAGTTGAGCTATCGCTTCCATTTATCCACAGACGGGCGTCGACTTTTAAAATACAAAGAAAGACAGATACTCCACGCTTCTCCGAGCCTCCGCATTCTCTAATAACATTTTGAGGGCGCTCGAAAAAGGAGCGAAGAAAAGAAGAGAAGACCCTTGAGACCTTGGATTGGTGGGCACGTAACAGGCGTTGACTTGCGCAGCGTTGTGGCTACCCAAATACGTTAGCGACTGGTTTCAACGTGAAAGCATCATCAAGACTTACTGTTGTGGTGGTATCTATGTCTCTGATACCGCTGGTTGGTCTGAGAAATCTCAGTACAGGATCCCAAAGGGGAATGAATGCCTGTCCAAATCGTTCTCGATAGAGAAACGAATGGTGGCATCCACCCCCCTTACTGCCCTTAAGACAGCGGCTCCATGAAGGAAGGCCACCTGCTTTAGGGCAGGGAGCTTGGCGAAGATATGGCTGTTTAGCTGCCGAACATAATGCTCGACAGCGTCCATACCTGTGCCAGTCCCCGGGACCCCGGGTTGGTGAGCCACGAGGATTGTCCTCGGGAACGCCAACCCCAGCCGCTCAAGGTGTTGAAGACTTGACAAGTCTTCGACCAGACAACGCACGAGAATCTACAAGAATATTAGTAAAATTCTGTATCAAGACGGTGGTAAAAGCAGTCAAGACTGGTCATAGACGTGATACAGACAGCTCAAGTCTATGACCTAGACTAGCTAAGACAGAAGTAGACAAGGAGTAAACGTACCTTTGGGTCAGCGCGGACCGCTTCCACTTGATTCGCTGGAAGCTGGATGGGGGCCAGCACCAACCACTCCAGGCGGCCAAAGTCCAACAATATCTCGCTGTTATTCTGAACCCTCGCCGGCGTGTTGGCCAGGCTGCCAACATGCACGGCAGGGAGTTTGAAGGGGATCACCAGCCTCCGCAGATAGGGGAAGCTCTGCCTGGCAGCCTGCAAATCGAGCTGGCCCTCGAGATGCAGTCCACTGAAGGATTCCGCCCGAGTCTTGCTGGCCAGAACAGCCAGAAGCTCAGGGTCGGCTTCCTCCATCTGGATTGACCGAAGTCCCGTCCAGACAGGCAGGCCCACGATCCTGTTGCACAGCTCCCTCCGTTGAAGGTCTGACAACCACCAGAGGTCCAATTGGATCCCCTGTAGGTTGTGCAGGACCGACAAGGAGGTCGCCATCAGGAGCGGAAGTACACGCTCTAACTGTGGTGCTGGTGACGGGAAGCCGGGCTCAACCTCGATAGTGATGTATCTGAATCTCATGTTAGCAAAGGTCTACAGTATTAGAGAAGATAGATCGAGCTCACTTTATGGCATGAACTATAGCCCGGGTTGTCGTCCGGGTGTTGTATGCATTTAAGAATGCATAAAGGTCGGCCATTAAGTCCGCCTTTTCGCCTCGGAAGGCGATGGTGTGATAGAAAGCCCGGGAATACAGAGAGCGGATCTGGCTCGATGTCGCAATGAGGCCCTCCATCTCGGAAGGCTGGAGATGCCTTCCGATCTGGAGGTGCACCTCGCGAGGTAGATCGGCAAAAGGGGGAGGGGACATGACGACGGGTGCTATTCCTAAGTCAGTAGAAGGTCTTCACAAATATCAACGGTCACTCGAAGGGAAATATCGTGAGATGAGTGTGTTGGCCAAGTGGATTTTCGTTCATGTTGAGAGATAAGAGACTCTGAGATTTGAATGATGGGGATAAAGAAAGCAGTTCACTTACTTCTGGTCGGGGATGTTGGTATAGAGGGAGAAAGACTTCTTTTTGGCTTCAGAAAGACTTGTTATTGACTTAAAAAGAATTTTCAGTGAAGTTGCGGTTTAGTATCTGGAGAAGTCTTATGCAAAAAAGAAAAACGAGGAAGGATTGGATTTCTGCCAGTGTTTTAACCCCCTCCAGAGCAGCAGCGCCAGCAGCAGCGGGAGACCAGCGGGAAGGACTGACGGCTGCTTGTCAGTGCTGGCTCAATCTTCTTCACCAAGCCTTCACTTTCATATTTTTTTCGTTGCAGCACTGTCTGATACAACAGTAAATGCCTGTATTACAGAGCAGCCGGCGTATCACATCAAAAAAAAGGGGTCCTGGTACGTTGTTAAACACTGAGGTGAACACATATCAACATGTCCTGTTCACTTCAACAGTGCTTCGTGAACAAGTCAGTACATGGTAATGCAGACTGATTCAAAGACCAGACTTATAGTGATTGTGATGCGACGGGAAAGTGAGTGTTCCGTTACCCAGCTTCGAGTGTTCACAATGTTGATCAAAGGGCCATCACAAAAGCATCTCAAAGCGAGTACCAGCATTAGTTCCTATCCCAAGATGTCACATAAGCTAACACTTTACAATTTCACTTTAGGTATTACTTCCATGCTGCAAGAAGAAGTCACAAACTCGAATTCCTACTTCAACTCCGAAGCCAGACTCATGTCTCTACCCGATCGTCCCCTATCAAGGTCGAATTCCCAGAGACAACATCAAGTCAACACAAGCAGCCATACCTGAAGTTCGATTCATCGACGATATTGTTACAGGTGCCGGATTCTTATTCCTGGACATATTTGGCAGCCGTCACCGTTGTCTGTCAGGTCTTCCTCCTCGCATGACGCTGAGAAAATGCTGTTCATGCCGCGCTGGTCACCGGGCCCGACGTGGAGCATTACCGACTTCAAGAAGCCACGGAGGGCCGTCGCGCGGAGAATTCTGCCGTATCATTGACCTAGCACATTGCCTCGATGGAAAGTTATGCTAGCAGATGCATTGTTCATCGCCTTTCGAAGGTATCTACTCATGCCCCCTTTTCTCATCGAAAAGGTCAGAAGCGCAACGCAGTAGTTACACCATGGGCAAGCATCTGATCCTGTCTAGTAAGCTCCCTCGCAATCAATACTGGGGCGAAGGTCTTGCCAGTTGCGCAAACCGTCTCTGCCTCAGTGGTGCTTCCAGCGTATTCACATGCAGGACGCTCACAGCCTCAACCCTTCCAACCCCAGCCGACCTAGTCAACTCCGCAGGAACCTCCTTCATTCGCTTCATTTATGTAATCGTATTTAACTAATGCTCATTTTGGAAGCTTATAAAGGTCGATTGCAGCATTATTGGAGAGTGTCAACATTTACCTTCTCCCTTGAAGTGCCTTCTCGGCGGCAGTGTCCTGAGACAGCATCACTTTTAAGATAGTGAGTATTAACACAGGTGGATGAGAGTAATCAGCTAACGTCTTTCTGGCTACATTAGATGTCGAGTCGCAATGTTTGAGTTACAGTCGAGTCTCTCCTGCAGGGGTAGTCCCGAAGGGGAGAGCAGGGTCGAATTACACGAAGCTTCACTGCATGGCTACGATTTCTACAGTTCAATATACATCCATGTTATTTCATTGGACAGCCTTGTGCAATAAACAACCGACAGCATTGATCTGTGTCGTGTTTTATTTGCTCTCACAAGTAGACGTGCAAAGTTCAACATACAGAACCATCACCCATGCTGGCACTCCAGCACCCTTGGCCATACCAGTCAGGAGCCTTCCTAACTAGATGTGCGCGTTTTAACCGAGAACCCGACTTATATCAGACTTTCAATTGAGCCCTTGGTCCCATGGTGCGTGTGGGTGAACATGAAATTTGACAGTAACCAACCTCTACACGATCAAGACACCATCCCTTCCAAAGCATCTCCGAAAAATACACTTTTCCAACTCTTCCATAAGTAACACAACCACCCCTCGGTCCTCGATCACTTCAAGAAATCTTCCTTCCCCTGCTCCGTCAACACCTCCCTCACAGCCTCCAAAACCCTCTCATGATCCTCCCTCGCACCAACAAACCCAAAGTTCGCACTCAACTTCCTCCCCGCCGTCAAATCAATCTTCTTCCCATGAACATCCGTAATCTTTCCACCTGCCTCTTCGAACAACAACATGGCGCCAGCATGGTCCCAGGCTTTAGCATACCGATCTCGACGCTTGTAAACCCAGACTGTCGTGTTGCCAAGACCCATTGCGAGAACCGCCCAGCGAAGGACCCAAGGCAGGAGGTCATTTCCTGGATAAGCAGTGTTAAGACGTGAGGCGACGATTTCGTGAATGCCAGAGAGGGCGGAGTCGACGGTTGAGCTGGTGACGAGGCTGATGTCTTTGGTGCTGTAAAGAGGGAGTTTTCTGGGTTGATCGAATCGTAGGGGGCGGATGTAAGCGCCGTGACCTTTGACGGCAAAAAAGATACATCCTTCGCCAGCAGGGTCAATGTCTTCGTTCTTGAGAGGTGCCTTTGCGTCAATTGACAAATTTGGCGCACCAACGATCCCAACAGTCTGTTCACCATCCACAAGCAGCGCCATGTTAATAGCATAGAGCTGGCCAAGTAAATAAGTCTTCGTTCCGTCAATTGGATCAAACACCCAAGTTCTCCCAGTGGCAGACGGGCTACTAGCTCCGCACTCATCAATAAGATCACACATCTGCTCCCTGCTCTCGGGCAACTTGTACAGTGACACTGTATCCTCATCCCCAGCAACCCCCTCTAAAAGCTGCCAAACCCTCTCCATCAACACAGAATTCTGCCTCAAGGCCGAAGCATCTTCCTCCCCCACAACTTTGTCCTCTGGAAAGGCATTCTTGATCGTCGCTGTAAGAAGCGCCTGGACCGCGAAATCGGCAACTGTGACAGGACTCAAGTCATCCTTCTCAATTGCGCCTTTGTCCTTGTCAGAAACAATCGATTGACTCAATTGAGCAGCTTTTTGCAAAGCGCCAATAGCGACGGTGAGTTCTTTCGCGTACGGACTGTTCATTTCGAGTTGTGTTGAGGAATGATGAGTGTTCGGCGAACAAACCCCGCTTTGAGTGAATAATGGATAAATGCATACTGACCTCATTCACGCTTGTAAGCTAACTTAGCACTTACTCATCTCATCGTCATCTTCATCCACACCATCACCAACAACAGATGGATCATCACACATGCCTGACAAATCGGTGAAACTCAATCCCGCCGCCAGCACTTTCTTAGGCGAACCGTTCGAACTCAAACCCCTTGTCAGGGAGATTCTACGCACAAAGTACTGTGTACCCGGAAGTATCTTTCTTGTCGAGGGCGTTGATCGCATTTCTGTCTCAAGATCGGGAAAATGGCAGGTCATTCGACTTCTGCTTGGTGATGGAGAGTTCTGTATTCAGGCGATATTGGCGCCTGATATGCATCGCTTCGTCACCACGAGTGAGATCGCCTTGGGAGCTTATGTTCGGTGTGAGAAGTTTGATATCAAGTGGACGGACGTTGGTGAGCAGAGCATGGTGATGCTGTTGGTGAGGGACCTCATCACTGTCGGTTGGAATGAAACATATCGAGCGCTTCAGCCTCTACCCAAACAAATCCAGGCACCAGCACTTCAAGCAGAGTCAGCGCCTCAGCCCGGACCAGCACCAGAACCTGAGCCAGAGGTCAAGCCGGCTCCCAATCCGCCTGATGTTCCAAAGGGACCGTCCAAATCAGGCTTTGAGGATTATCTGGAGTTTGACGATGTCGACGAAGCAGCCGCCGAAGAAGCATTCGAAGCTTTTGAGAGACTCATGAATGCCACCAAACCCAAGACACCCCAGAAAACACCTCCACCACCAAATACTGAGTCTCCGCGAAAGACTGAGACACTTCCAAGGCCGCAGACACCATCAGAGCCAACACTTTGGCGGAAACCACGAACACCGCAAAAAGCAGAAAATTCACTGAAACCACGAACACCACAGAAGATGGAGGCATGGCAAAAGCCGAATACACCACAAAAGACTGAGGTCTCCCGAAGGCCGCAAACTCCACAAAGGAGTGAGATAACCCAAGAGATACCAACATCCCACCAAGCAATTGCCCTTCCCCGCGACTGGCACGATCCCCAAACCCCCCTCAAAC
>JABSSZ010000957.1:0-26011 GCA_013755755.1 Fusarium sp. NRRL 25184
TGGCATGGCGTCTCGTCTATCTGATGTGCTTTTCCTTTTTCTTCTGCCACTAGATATGGCTGCTGACTTACTGTAAATACATAGTATGTCGATTTCAATGAAACATTTCAAGAAGAAGAAGAAGAAGAAGAAGAAGAAGAAGAAGAAGAAGAAGAAGAAGAAGAAGAAGAAGAAATATATAAAAAGAAAGATAGTTGAATCGTCATACAGAACTGGTCTCACCATAGGCAACGTAATATCAAGTGTCTACCTTAAGCTGTATCACTAAAAGTCCCTCGATTCTTGTGCCCGTTTCTGTCCCATCCCCATATTCATCTGACAAGACATACAGACTTTCAGTCCAAGGTAGGATCGGCACCAAACACAATCCCAGCATCTGATCCGGAAGCATACCACCACCACCAACAACAACACAGTACGGCACATCAGTCAGAGCACGACATATTCGCTTCGCATCCAAATCTGAAAATCCGGGATGTGCCACTTTTCTGATACGGCAGAAACGGAACGCAACAGGCACAGGCACAGGCACTGCACGTTAGGCCATGAATACGGAGCATGTACAGAGACTCCGATAACAAGATCGAGATCTGCTGGGTGCCATCTCCACTACCTGACATACATACATCCCTAGTACCAAGTTTCGTTACGGAGGAGAGCAGCCGGTTATCGTTTTTATGTGGTGCCAGGCTCAAACACCAAGGCCTTGAATAGCATGATCAACAGCCTGGTTGAACAATGTGGCCGCATGAGTCTGAGGAGATATCTTGATTTCAGTGTCCTCCAATCCGTATTCATAGCCTATTGCGCGACCTCATTTCGCCTCGAGACGAGTGAATGTCTCATCATGAATCTGACTTGTGCACTTAGATGATTCGAGGTAGAGAAGAAAGGAGGCTTCTGTTACTTTGTCTCTTTTGTCGCCGACCAACACCGAATACAATCCCCCGCATTCAACTCAGCCAGTGCAATCGTGACAATCTCTTGGCTGTTAGAGAATCAGACTGGCCAATCATTTCTCGTCAATCCCCGCGCGCGTCGAGGCCGAGGATGAGGGCGCCTGGTGATGCATCCGCTGCCTGCTGAAATGGAAATGGGACTTTCACGGTCCTTGTTAAGGTGACGCTAGTGGAGGGTTACCTAAGATCCCTGCAGCCTCACGCCCCTAGTTTTACAACGGCCCACACCTCACCTCACCTTGACGCTCTCCCTTTGGTCGGTTGGATCTTTCTTAGCTCTCAATCGCCCATTCCCGAAACACGTACGCCTTCGATTTATACACACCCTTGCTTTTACTTGGTTATCGTAACCTACCTTGCCTATCGAATCGAATCGTTGCGCTGTGCTCTGCTCTGCTGTGCTGTGCATCTCGACTTCTTTTCTCTCTTCTCTTCCCCTCCTGTTCTCCTCCTCCTTTCTCACCCCGTGACACTCATTACTGCGACTTGATGCGAGCGAGACAAGAGAGGTCCGAGTTCAATCAGGCCCTAATCAATTAAAGTCCATATGACATCAGTCTCGCTCTGCCCGAACTGATCGATTTCGATTATCCGCCCATCCAATCTTGATACCAAGGCAGAGCAGAGACAGTGCTCACGCAGAGACCCCTCTTTAGCTCTCTATCTCTCGCGCTCTTCCTGTCGTGTCGTGTCCCCATCCAATCCTTGTCGCTGTTCTCATCATCCTCCCTGCGCCTGGTCCCCACCGGGCCTCACACACGGCGACCACAGGTACAGCCATACGCGGTACAGCGCCCACTGAGAGACGGCCTAGTCCCCATCTCCAGCAGGTCCCAAGACGCCTCCGCACGCCAGCTGCTGCCAACTGCTGCGCCAGGGGGCCCTATTCTTTTTTTCTTTCTCTCTTTCCCTTCTTGCCCGCATTCACCTGCACTTGTACTGCAGGGCGCGGTGCAGTACACTAATCTTGGGCACCACACCTTGCACCTCGTCTTGGCTGCATCATTCTACAATCAACCTCTATCTCCTCTCTTGCTCGCACTCGCACTCTCACTCTCACTCTTACTCTTACTCTTCTGCTCTTCCTCATTTCTAGAGATTGTTTCCGCTATCCCGTCTCAGTCAGAACTAATCGACATTTGCGTCTTGTCCATTTGATAGAGAGTAATTGGCGACTACTCACTCACCTTTACTAACCTTTACCGCTTCTACATATCTGCACCTGGCTAATTGTCCACCCTACCTATCCTGGTTCACGATTTACTCTTTAATCACCAGCTTTCCCCTCTCGACCGTCCGCCAACCTAGTCGGTCTTGACTCATCTGCGACAATATTCTAAACCACTTTGATCTGCTGATATTTCTTCGTCAACGCGACCCGGTCATCTTCATTCCTGCGGACCAAAGTCGCTTCTATATTCGGAGCAACTCCCAGAGACCGTGAACGAACGAACCCCAGATACCGGCTGCTCGTCCTATTGAACGCTTCGACCAAGTCACGACAGCCCTGTCAAAGCAGCCCCACAGCTCATTACTACCTTGAACTCCACGCTCCATCCAAGTCAGTAAGACGTCCCTTTCTTTCCCTCTCCCTCTTCCTTGCCGTCATGCACACTCGTCCCATTAGGCTCTGCCGGTGTCCACTCTTTAACTCCCACCTTCGCCCGTTATCTTACCGTCATCTCTTCCACTTTCCGTCCCCGGCATCGACTGACTAACCTTGATTTAAAGCACAACGTTTGGTTCAACCATTTTGCTCATTACCGCAGCCCCATTGACCCGATATCGAGCTTCGTTACTCGATCGACATGGGCAAACACACGCGTTTTCCCAGTTCCACTGGGCCGCTACAAATATTCCAGGACGACATGCCAGAGAATGTCACCCCAATGACCAGTCACGCTCCTATGCCCTCTGCCCCAAAGCAAGCCCGAAGGCCCTTGACCAGCTCAACCTCAAACGTCGTTTTCAACCCGCCCACCGCCTCTCACAATGCGCATTCGCCCTTCAAGCAACGGCCTTCCTCCGCCTCGCAAATCCCTTTGGCCTCGGCCCACGGCAATAAATTAAACATGGTCGCGATGGCGCCTCCATCCAGGCGAAGCCATACCACGGATTCATTGCAAAAGAAGCCTTACCTATCGAACTTTAAGACGGTGCCTCAAAAGCAAAGTTTTGACATGGCTTGGGATTACGGAAAGGAGAACGTCCACCCTCAGCTCTTCCCGGCACCTCCTTCGATTGATTCGTCGGTCAGCAACTACTATCAGAAGCCAAACGGCAAGCGCGCTCTCATGGAGGCTGCCCCCATCAAGGAATTCAGGCCTGCCAAGAAGACAAAGGCTGAGCCACTTGCAGCGACAGAGCCTGAAGCAGAGACAGAGGCGACATCCGTCATTCCTCCCCACGATAGTTTCCCTCCAATTATCGATGATGGCAACAAACCTGCCCTCAGCTACGCCGACCTGATCGCCATGGCCATCTTCCGATCCCCCAATCGACGACTAACACTTGCTCAGATTTACAAGTGGATCAGCGACAACTACTCCTTTTATAGCCCTACAGATGCTGGCTGGCAAAACAGCATTCGCCACAACCTCAGTCTCCAGAAGGCTTTTGTGAAGATCGAGAGACCTAAAGATGACCCTGGTAAAGGCCACTACTGGGTGATTAAGCCCGGGCACGAAGCACAGTACCTGAACAAGAAGCCGACTCGCAAGTCCACCTCCTCATCCGAGAACCTTCACGTCATGTCGACTCGACTTGAGCCTTCCCGACCGGCTTCGGCTCCGACTCAGGAACCTACGCTACCGCCCCCTGTTCCAACCTGCCAGCCGGCTCTGCCACCTCTTCCTACCTCCCAGGCCAACATGTCAATGCCAATCGATCTCTCGTCCGACGCTACTATTCCTGTCTCGGACAACCTGGGTCCCGAGGATGCTGCTGACAAGGCCGACCAAGAACTCTCTCTTGACTCATATCTCTACTCGCCTCTGCCTGCCGCCATACACTCGTCACCGCCTGTCTCTCGGCATGTGGATCATCGAAGTAACACGCCGCCTCCCGTCTCCCGAAATATTGCTTCATCTGTCTCACGGTCCCACAAGCGCAAGTTTGCATCCATGGATGACAGCGGTTACTATTCTTCTGTCGAGATGTCATCAGCTACCAGGCCTAGCCAAAAGTTCATGCTGACATCTGAGGCTGACCGCCCTCGAAACAAGTCGAGGGGCCGTGCTGAGGAGGAGATCGCCCGTATTCGGAAATCATCTCCTTTTAGCCCGACCAAGACACGATTCTATTCCGCCATTCCACCTGTCTCTTCGTCTCCTCTTCGACCAGCGTACGACAAGCAGATGCTGCCACCGATCACTCCAATGGTCAAACTTAATCCTCCTGCTCGACCACCTCCATCAGCCTCTCCAAACACCAACCTTAGACTTCACCGCGACGCGGTCCGGAACATGCTCCAGTCACCCGATAGGAAAGGCGACGCTGAGAACATTCCTTATAGCCCAGCTTTCTACCTAGGCAACGACTTCTGTCCGTCCAACTTCGGCGTGAGTATCCTTAGTGATGGAGAGTTCTCTATGAATCAGGACTTGACTGGTATGGGTTGCCTTGAGGATGGTACTTTCCCTGTCATGAGCTCAGTTGAGGCTGGGTCTCCTATGAAGCGTCCCGCAAAACGTACCCGTCTAGATCGAACTGTGTCCGCATCAGTTCTTGGCGATATCACCAACTCCGCTGCCAGAAAGCCCATCGCC
Organism: Fusarium sp. NRRL 25184; assembly: GCA_013755755.1. Taxonomy (NCBI): domain Eukaryota; kingdom Fungi; phylum Ascomycota; class Sordariomycetes; order Hypocreales; family Nectriaceae; genus Fusarium; species Fusarium sp. NRRL 25184. Next base: position 4,727 of record JABSSZ010000957.1, read on the forward strand.
TCTGCTCCACTCCTACGACCACCTGAGCAGTCTATGCAGTTCGATACCCCGAGCAAGGCATTCGAGGGCCTGAGCTCCCCAAGCAAGATGTTCCAGGAATCTCCTTTGCGAAATCAGTCCACAAAGTTTGCCGACTTTTTGAACCTTTCCTTGGACCCCAATGACTGGACTTCGGGGGCTATGATGGACCAACTGGACTTTACCCGCCCCAACGCTAGCGGCATTACAGATATGCCGGAGCTCGACATTTTCAAGGGTTTTGACAAGATTGGATCCACATCACAGAACAACAGCAGAAATCCCCCACGGAACAACAAGCCCGGATTGCCGCGAAGCTATACGACTCAATTCTAAAACCAAGACGGCACTGAAAACAAACGTGGCAAGATGACGAAATAAGCATAAATATGTATGACATTCATGATTTGACGAAAGAATATAAAAACATAGCAATTCCTTCGAGAACTGACCTATATACAAGGCCCAATTGAGGCTTGTAGATGTTGGGTCGTGTCCGGTATGGACTAGAACAGAGAGACTCGGCATCAGTCGAGTGCTCGGATGGCTTCACAGCTAGGAGTGACGACGATAATGACTTTGGGGCGCGTTCTGCTCGCTCACAAGGCTTGGGATGCTGAATAGCAATTTTATGGGATATGTTTTTGGTTGTGTTTCCCTTTACCTGTTTGCGCTATGCTATTCTCTGCCAGGAGTTTGGATGGTTCTCTGGGAGGAATGATGAATGGTATTGCGAGCATATCACATGTTCTCGCCTTTTGGGCGGTTTGCTTGCTTTGGTTTTCGGGAATGGAAAGAATAGGGAAGGGCAGGGAAATGAAAGGAACGGTCTGGACATTCGACCACGTATGGTAGCTACTATTTACATTTTGGCCTCAATCACAGTGCTTATTAACGTTTACTACGCTGATGCAAAGTCATTATTCTGTGCCTCGCTGTGACTTACTACCGGTGAATCAGATCTGTCTCTCCAGGCATCTCGACCAGCCATTATCCCGTGTTTCGTTCAGATGATGCACGAGTGGCTGAGACACCCGATCTGGGCTTCTTCATGGCGGAGGCACTTCTCTTGTGTGTCACTGGCAGGCTTACGAGTCGTCATGTTGTTGGAAAGGGGTATCAATTATGAATGACCTATGTATACGGGGCTATTAGTCATGACTCCTTAAACGCCTTTGATCTATACATCCCAGATGAACGGATCTTTTATACCATTCGGCAAGCCTAGCCGGCCCTTGACTTCTGTAACCTATTCCACAAATCCACCATTGACCGTGTCCCAGAGGAAATTGTTTCTACAAAGGTACGGCAAGGTCGAGGCAATATAAGCGCCGCAAGCCCGCAATGATCTTGGGGCGTGAGACTCTTCCGAACTCATCGTTCTAGTATATACGCATCCGTGTTGCCCAACCTGCCGCCTCCTTTTGGTCAATGTTGATCTTGTAGGGGAACGGGTTAGTACCCTGAGTTGTGATGGGCGGTATGTGATCTTTGTGTGTATTAACGAATGCGACTATCTTCATCGCTGTTGCTGAGAGGGTCTGCTCCATTGCTCGTCGAACTTTAGCACGTTCTAAACCACACATTAGCGATTCCCTTGCGATACTTTAGAGTGAGGAGGAGGTCCCATACCACTCTCTGTTCTTGGCTCGGCGACAGTCACTTTGATGGTCCAACACTCCCAACAAACCTCTTCGTCGCCACGGGATAGCCATGCTTTGCGACGACGTTTCTCGAAAAACTGAACAACGAGCTGACCACGCCCACCGTTACCACTTCCGGTGCTGGCGCTATTGGCACCGCCTGATGAGCGCTGGACATCGATCTGACGCTCGAGAGCCGCGACGCGCTGATCTATCATAGTCTCTAGCTCGTCGTCGTCGACATAGGGAAGCGTCGTGTCAAGGACCTCGCGGGTTTGTGGGACAATAGAAGGGAAGAATCGATTAAAGAATATGGTATGCAGTATTCCTGTGAGAAGGCATGTTAATGAGGCGCATTCATGGTGATTTTGAGAACAACGTCACTTCTTTGTCGTCGCAAGTATAGCGGGGTGGGTGTCCAGGGTAGGATGACGATCAAGAGAACAAGCAAGCAAAGCAAACAAACTTGCCTTTGACTACTTCACGAACCGAGCGCGGGTCGGCAAATACGTCCAGAATAAACTCTGGTGGTTCTTGTTGGTCCATATTCTCGGTGTTGTTGTGAAGTCGATTGTGGGCTATGATCATGGTTGAGGAGAGTTGAAGAAGGAGGCTGAGATGGATGCGAGAGAATATGAGATATGGAGATAGATAGTGACTCTCCAAGAAACAACGTCACTGAACCGTAAAAGGGAGGGGCATGGGATCGATTTAGGTGGTCCCCACTTACCCCGTGCTTCAGCTCACCTCAGCACAGCCGCATAGGAAGATGGTCATTCATCTTATCTCATACCAGCCACACATCGTCTCGCAAACTCCACCCACCTCGGCCACGTCTACCGACTCCAACCACGGGGTAAAGGTATATCAAGCCTCCATCCATATTCGGGGCCGAGGCTCGGGTTCATGTTGGCATTGGCATTGACATCTAACCCTGAACCTTTTTTTTTTAAACTCCCCTAACTCCAACCTTACCCCAACGAGAAGCTCCCAGACCAAACCCGAACTCTCAACGGCTTCTTAACGTCCACATGCTCACACAGTGGTACCCTTTGCCTCGGTGAATCGATCGATATACTTTACGTACAGTCACACCTTATATGTACAATTGATTACCGTTTCCCCATCGCGTATCTTCCATTATCTTCAAATCATGTTCACATCTGCTCGGCGCTGGCTGCGCAACAATCGTACGCCCATTGCTGTGGGCGTGGGCGTCATCGGTGCCGGTTACGTCGCGACGCAATATGTCATTGGAAAGCTTAATGATGCACGCGAGCGCATGAGCAGTGACCGCATCGCCAAGGAGAAGTAACCATCACCCATCTGATAGCAATGATACGCAAACATATACTGACAACCCATGACGCAGTTTGCGACGTCGCTTCGAACAGAATCAGGAGGACTGTACATTCACCGTCTTGGCTCTCCTGCCCTCCGCCACGACTGCCATTCTCGAAGCCATGAATACGGAGCAGATCACATTTGAGATTCAGCAGATGAAAGCCACCAAGGCTATAAAGAATGGTGGCCCTGAGTCTGCAACACCACCCAGCATCGCAGATACTACCTTGACTGAGGATGATGGGAAGAGTATGGCTGGCCAAAGCGAGAGCGGTGTACAGTCCAGCCAGGCCCCTACATCTTCACCATTCAACGCCGGTGGCGAAGCGAACAAGGAAGCACCAAAGCCTCGCAAGACGAAGCGACAACTATGGGATGACGTGACCATCAGCGGTGAGTAAAAGCCTTGCTCTTCTTCTCTGCTTCGAACTAACACATACTGCAGCGGTGACGCGGTCTTTTACTTTGATATATACCCTTGCGCTGCTTACAATGCTAACTCGGGTTCAACTCAACCTCCTTGGCCGAAGAAGCTATCTATCGAGCGTGGTGGCCCTCGCAACAGGTGGCCAACAAGGCACCATCAGTCTTGAGAACAACGATGACGACAACACAGAACAGACATATGGCAGTGACTTCGACATAAATCGCAAGTACCTGACCTTCAGTTGGTGGCTACTCAACAAAGGATGGGTGGACTTGATGCACCGAGTGGAGAGCGCCGTGCGCACCGTCTTTGGCAGCCTGAGCCCTAGGGACCTCCTGAGCTTTGAGAGGTTCTCTGAGCTGACGACCGAGGTGAGGAAGCTTGTCGAAGGTTCTACAAAGGAGGAGCGTCAGAAGTCAGACTGGCTCAACTTTCTCCTCCCACCCAGGGGCATGGAGGATGAAGTGATTCGAGAGTCGGGCATCCTCGACGAGACATCTAATCAGGGTGGCGAACAGTCAACACCCGCGTCACAGGCAATTCTGAGACGGCTGCTTGACGAGACAGCCGACCTTATCGAATCACCCAGTTTCACGCACGTCCTCACTCTTCTCCTCGACGCAGGTTTCTCCTATCTCATTGATAACAAGCTCGCCACAGCCGCGTTTGAACTTCCGGCCTCAGATGGTATCGTCACTCCCGAACTTAAGGACCAGCAGCGCTCAAAGGTCATTCTACTGCCCAAGATCCTGTCGGTCTTGACACGTCAGGCACATGTTATTGGAGATGGAATGCCCAACGAATACCTCCAGAAGATGGAGACTGTCCGTGATCTGGAGGCTTTTGCTGCTGTCGTGTATTCAAGTAATTGGGAGCAGGAAATTCGCACAGATGATGACCTGATGGCCAGTGCTGTTGATCTTGGCGCTTCGCAGACAACTGGTGTCACCAAGGTGTCGCAACCACAGACTCAGACACAAATCCAAGGTGCACAAGGGGAATCAAGCCTGGTTGTGGTAGACCCTCAGGGGGGCTTCGAGAGCGCATGGGGACGAGCAGTGGAGGACAAATCGTGAAGCGTATGTGTTCTGGTTGTGTTTGGTGTATTGCTACATAACTTTGGGAGTCATGGCGGGTTATTACATGGGAATCGGGGATGGAGATAAAGGATCAGCATAATATTGGGAAGCATCTGGGCCACTGAAGACGCAAACAAATGTCACATGTTAGTTATTTAGAGGCGAGTATATGGTGTTGATATAGTTCAGTCGAGTCCGAGGAATTTGGTTTAATAACCCCCCTCGTGTAACATTGATGCCAGAAATGGCGTTGGGTATAGCCTCTCTTCTCTACTTCCGCATGCCTCCTTAGCCGAACGTCAGGGACATATCCGGGCTCCTGGTACGGACTCGCACTGCCATACCGAAACTGTCATCCTGATCGGAGCCGGGCAACATGAGTGCAGTGCCCTTGTGTTTGGGTTATTCCCCTGATGGCTGGGAGGGCCAGTAGATACACCTCCTTCATCCCTGCATCCTTTAGGCCATGCCCGGGAGCGCAGTGTCTAGACTGGAGGGGGAGTGGGTTTGTTTCCCCATCTCAAAAGCCCCATGGTTATAGGTGGTTTTCTCAAAGGTAATGCTTTGAAAAGTGCTCATTATTCTTGCTCCTCCCGCTCACATCAAGCCCCTGATGAACTGATCAAGGCCCAACTCGAAGAGCTCGTTCTTGACACCATCGCCGTTTTTGTGTTCCACTGGCGCCAGGGGGTTCTTGACCACTACAAAAAAAGTTAGCTCAGATGTTACACTCTTCCTGGCTAATAAACCACACCATATTCCACCCATAGGTTGATGTAAATTTGGTGTAGCACATTGCGCATGCTCAAGGTCGCCGTGTCGGTGAGGATAACAAATCTCAAGTTGGCGGGTGTTTCGTAAAAATGTAGCTTATACTGGGCAGTACGGTAGCTGATGAATGCATCGTCGTCGCCGCCGAGCTTACGGACCATATTTCGAAGGGAGAAGACTGTGCCGAATAGGAGCTTTGCATCGTCAGAGGACGTGCTCGGAGCAGCAGTTTCGGAGCCCGCTGATGGCGGAAGCCAGGACTTGGAGTAGACGCATTCGGCTGAAAGAGAGAAGAAGGGTCGTCAATCGGGAGATCTAGAGGGGAAAAGGCGAGGGAATTTGCTCACTGTGTCGGTCGAAGATGTGGAATGAATAGACAACCATGATGGAGTCTCAAGGGATTTCAGGCCGACGTGTAAGTTGAACTGTGATGGGTTTGGATAGGTATTGCTTGAACAAGTTGACGGAAAAGTATAGCTCGTGTTGATTCAGACTCGAATTCGCGGTAGTGGTGTCTATATCTCATTGGTTAAGGGTGGGAGCCTAGAGACAGATGTTGAAGCAGATGGAATGCGATGCGATTCGATGCGATGCGATGAATTGTTTTGGTGTAGAGGGAGGTCAAGCCTGGTACCTAGGTAGGTACTAGGTACCTACTAACTTAGGGGACTGGGCACCTGCAGTCAGCCTGGGGACAACTGGTCAAGAGCTTTAGGCCTAACCCCACCTAAGCTCTTCACTAAACTTCAACGGGCACAGGCGCCACAGTTACCTGTAGGTAAGGCTGGAAGGCGGGAGGTTCCATTATACCTACCTTTAGATACCTAGGTGCCTTAGGAAGATTGTGCCCCGCTGGTAAGCAGCTCGCTCTGCCAAGGCTCACTCACTTACTGACGGGACTCGAAAAGACCTTTGGTCCGTTCCATCCCTCTGACTGGTACCTATACCACCAAATCATATCACATGGCACTAACAATCACTCTTAAAACCATTTTTGTCTGTCGCGTTTCTCTTCTTCCTCTTTGAACCATTTTCAATTGGAGAACATACATACATACCTAAGGTATCTCAAGGTATCTTGCCTTGTAAAAAAACAATTCCAGTTATATTACATAGGTAGTACATTAGTTTACCGCGGGGTGCGGGGCAACATCACTGACTGATTAGTCTATTGAGTTCGGTTCGATCAACTCCAACCCGTCCGACCTCATATCTTTGTCTGGGCGTAGCGCATTGCATCTCATCCTTGACAATGGACGCAGCAATTCATCCGGAGATGAGACCCTCGTTCACTTTTCCTTCGCCTCAAGTCAGAGTCGACCAGCATGACGATGGCTCTGGCGATAAACCTCCCCCACCACTCATCCATCACCTGTAAGTCAGACTCAGAGCCTACTCAATTTTTAAATGCGCCCAATGGGTCAATTGACAATCGCATCAACCAAGGACGGAACCAACAGAAGTTCATCATTTCTCGAGTCCTCTCAGGCATCACAAGAGAACCCCAAGCGCCCATCGAGAAGTCAAGGTGCGGAACTAACACCAGCATCAAGATCTTATTGGACTGACCAGTTCCATAGGAAACTCTCGATGCGCAGACACAATTTGGGGATGAGGATGCTGATGGCTGCTCTCACCATCGAGTAAACCAGTATACAATTTTGGAAGAAATCGGCAGAGGTTCTTATGGCGCTGTCCATCTTGCAAAGGACCAATTCGGCAATGAATATGTGAGTATTGTGCCCCCAAGCCAGCGCCCAGTTCGTCTCCGACTTACACAGCCTCAGGCCGTAAAAGAATTTTCCAAGGCTCGACTCAGAAAACGCCTCCAATCCACGATCCTCAGGCAAGGCCCTCGAGGCCCTCGGCGTATGGGCCCTGGCGGCCGAGATCCCTTCAATTCAGTGCCCCGAGTCAAAGACTCTAATGATGCACTGCACCTCATTCGAGAGGAAATTGCCATTATGAAGAAACTAAACCACCCCAACCTAGTACAACTCTATGAGGTTCTTGATGACCCCGAGGAAGATTCCATCTATATGGTCCTAGAGATGTGCCGAAAGGGTGTCGTTATGAAGGTCGGCCTGGACGAACACGCCAATCCCTACCCTGAGGAAAACTGCCGCTATTGGTTCCGAGACCTTATATTAGCCATTGAGTATCGTGAGTGCAACCACCTCAAACCCCAATTATCCTGAGATGCTAACGATATGCCGCGTAGTTCATGCTCAGGGTGTCATCCACAGAGACATCAAGCCAGATAACCTGCTCTTATCTGATGATGACGTGCTCAAAGTCGTTGATTTTGGAGTTTCCGAGATGTTTGAAAAACCTGAGAACATGAGAACAGCAAAATCTGCAGGATCACCCGCTTTTCTCCCCCCTGAACTTTGTGGGAAGCATGGCGACGTGTCGGGCACCGCGGCTGATATCTGGTCCATGGGAGTTTCGCTCTACTGCCTCAAGTATGGGCGCATTCCGTTCAACCGTGATGGCGTCTTGGACATGTACGACGCTATCAGGACCGATGAACCTTCAATCCCCGAGGACGAGAACCCGGACTTTGTCGACCTCATGCAGAAGCTACTCAATAAAGACCCCGAGCAGCGCATAACCATGGATAAACTCCGAGTAAGATGTTCAGGCCTCGCGAGCCTCCGACATAACAGAGCTAACACCCAAACAGGAGCATCCCTGGGTCACCAAGCAGGGTACGGACACTCTCCTCTCTGCTGAAGAGAACTGTGCCAACATGGTGGAACCTCCAAATGAGCTTGAGGTTAACCGTGCCTTTACTCGCAAGATGAATCACCTCCTTTGCGTCATGAAAGCCATTCATCGGTTCAAGTCCATTCTGGCCAAGCATCGCGCCAGATCGAACAGTAGCCCGCCTAAACACGCCGAGGATACCTTTGATGCGTCCCAAGAAAGGGCAAAGGCAGAGGTGATCGAGGCGTTGCTCTACCAGCGGCGCAAGTTTCTGAGCCAAAAGACCGATGAAAGCAGCCAAATTCCGCCAATTCACGAAACCAAGGAAAATAACACCCCATTCTTGGGAATCGGCACAGGAACAATGGACGAGTTCGCTTCCAATGAGGCTACTCCAGATATGGTGTCTGATTCGCCAACGGCCGTTGACTTCAACGTGTATGATCGAGCGTATGAAACTGCTATAGAGAACATCACGTCTGGCCAGAATGATTCTTCGAGAAGGCCAACAGTATATTTGACCAAGTTCGTCAAGGAGACACAGAAATTGAAGGGGGTCCCTGGGCTCACTGGGCATGAAGACACCTCTGAGAATTCTGATGACCTACAGAAATCGGGGCCAGCAGCCAAGCTTTCGCACCTCACATCCAAGCTTGGCCTCTCCGGGAAGCAATAAGAGCAAGTTGGACCTTGGTCTAGGGCATAAAGCTACACCTTGGGGTAAGGCTACACGTTTGGAAAGTACGTTGTACCATTATGGCGTTGCGGGTGATCACAACACGGTTGGTAGTGGCGGATCAAAGGCGGTGGACTCTTTTAGAAGCTCAGTGAGAACGATACCACAAGATATATGTATGAAAAAGCGTGCTCACCGTGTAACATGATTGTTGGATGCAACTAGGGTCATCTTTTGAAGCAAAGCAAATACCCTCATGCGTAGAGTTAGTGGTAGTGTGAACTGCGGACCGGTACGAGTAGCGGCGCAGTTGACAGATTGGAGCCTCAGCAACTCGACCGCATAAAATAAAGGAGATGTAAAGATAAGAATCAGGTATGCGGTGACTCCTCTATTTCGGCATGGTCGGGCAGACAGGCTTTTGGTGAAATGGTTGACAGCCATGGAAGAAAGGTACAACTCTGTGATGGAGGTGCACAACTGCCAAGGCAGCCACAAGGCATTTAATGCGGAGCCTTTCTCGAATCTTACCTCTAATAAGATCTGCAATGTATCTCGCACGAATTCGGAGCACAGGCAGGGGCTTCGAACCGGCGTAGCCAGTAGATAAAACATCTTCGCAAGATATCAAGCCTGATACGCCGGTTCCATGCTGGCCGATGAGGAGATAATTGTCCGGGTACGGCTGGCAGAAAGCTCTGCCAATCTCGATACGTGCTCGAGATCAGTCAGCTAGGTATCTCGTCAGAACAGCAACGGTGAGTATCAAGATTAGTCGCGGCAGCGGGATGCTCTCCCGAAGACGGGATATAAAATTCGGGATGACTCCTTCGTCATGCATAAGTGGGTGCCACTGTACAGAAAGGCACCAGGAACACCCGGCGCCACGTGGAAACCGTTGCTCAAGGTGTCACTATACATCAAGTGTACTATGAAGACTCAGCCGCCAACCCCTGAGGGTTGCGATTGACGGCCACCAACAAGCTGCTGTGAGACACAATTGGATATGTATGTGTGTATGTTGCATGGGCCCGCGTCGCTATCTGGCAGGGTCGAGATGAAAACTTCGATAAGCTTGTGCGGGCTACAGGGATAGCTTTTGGCAGCAGAACCGGGGTTGGCTTAACGGGTGTCGACTGGGTGTAGTGAACCAGTGAGCTCTCGGCGATATAGCACGAGTACACGGTGAAGGCACTTTGTTGTCGGTGTAAAAGATGCTGTGTAAGATGTTTGCCTGTATGTAAATCAAGACGGTGTGACGTCATCACGAGATTGTAGATTAATCCAAATAGCAAAAAGATTGCGGTCTAGTCCCTTGATGTCTATCGCTTGCTAATGCCAGACCAGGGAGTCGCCGAAACATCCCATTTTGCTAACATGTTGGTACGTGGTGACATTGCGATGCTCACTCCCCATGGGTGTTGGGGACGGAGCGTCAGGTATCGTACCTCTGGTAAGTAAATGTTGATATGTGATGGACGCGGGTTGAGCGGTGAAGGGACCCGACCCCGCGCATGTGTAAGGTATCCAGTATGAACATTCCTAGGTCAAGGAAAAGTCCTTCATGTATTATGTTGGTTTCTCCGCTTTGATACGAATCGTCCAAAGACGTTTGCATTTTTAATCGATTATATTCCAAACCAGGTCGCTAGAACACATGGGACAATCCTTATATGTGATAAGGTTTTGTTAGAAGACCAGCCTACAGGGATGTGCAAGCTTTCACCCCTGCAGGCTGGGGTTACGTTTATAAAAGAACCCTTAAGTTGAATGCCACCATGCCGATCAAGCATTGTAATTCGCTATGGTTGCATGCAAAAAGTTGGCTGCCCTTCTCAGTGCGAAAGCTTCAACAATACCTAGGCCAGACGTGAACCCGAGGGTTGCAGAGTGAGCAATACCCAGCTGCCCAGCGAGCTGGGTGTACACCAAGCTGGAGTTCACTGAATTGGCATGTTGACTTAATTGACCTGGTCGGAATATATGACCTAGTATTTCCGGGTAGTTGAGGCGGATAGGTTGTCAAAGTCGGAAGAAGGACTCAGAAAAATCAAACCTTTTGCGCAACTAAAGCCTTTGAAGCTCGATGGATTAAGCGAGCGGGGCACGGTTTCGAGCAATCTGGAGGCCTCTTCTTTCTGAACAAATCTCACAGAAAAAGTCCAGATGCGTTGGCTGACAGAACTAGCTCAATTGAGGGCTGGTGGGGAAGAAAGAGCCCCAGACCATAGTGTCAGGAAGAGAGGATTCCTCGAGTAATCTTGGGGGTTGGCAGAAGCGTGCATGTGCGCGAACAGGACATGGGAAAGGAAGCCTTCTTACCTAGGTACCTTATGCAGCAGGCATCGTATTGGAGAGATACAAACAAGAGAAGAGCGGCAGCGGCAGCTCAGCAGGCTACGCCGCTTTGTCACATTTTGTGCGGATGTGTGGAAATACCTCATAGTGCACTTCAATTGCTATCGAGAATCCAGTACAAAGGGAATCGATTCATTGAGGGGTGACTCTGACCTCCTGTTTCCCTCAACTTGGTGGTGTTGTTGTCGTTGCTATTGCTAGCACGATTGCTCATGTTAGTAGCTGCAACTCATGCCACAAGGGACAACACGTACACCTGTAGCTTATCAGTCGCTGTTTTTCATTGGGTTCGAATTGAAACTGCAAAGGATATTGGACATTTTGGACGTCCCGGTTGCAAGTGCCCGAGCAAAGAGAGGAACAATGGTCTCTTTGGCGAATGGGATGGACGTTACAGGACTCGTTTTGAAGCGAGGCTACCTCATCTACCCTAAGGTACCTAAGGTATCACTGGAAAGAAGATACCTACCGATTCTCGAGGCAGCCACCACCGATGTGGAAGAAGCAACTTGTGACTGTAGGTATTCCCTTCCCGTCTTCGAATTGGATGCAGCCACCTTTCCTGGGTAAGGTAGGTGCCTTACCTTACACGTACTTAGTAGGTAGGTAAGGTATTCATTCATACTCAACGGGAGCTTTGAAGAGAAAGATTTCCGGGCCTGGTGTTTTGTCTCTTTGACGATGAAGTTCTTTAGTATCTTACCTACCTTACTTACCTACAATGCATTTCCTGAATGCCGATCAGTACGCACAGTGTTGCATAGGATTCTATCGGTGTCTAAAATGACAGGCCAATTCGTGATAATCATGATATACTGGTATTCTTCTTCACCCAGGTACATTTGCAGGGTTCTACAACAAGCTGATGCCAATGTTGTAGGGCCAGCCAATGACCTGCCAGCTAGTACATATCTTCAAGGTGGACATGGAGCTGGAGCACCAAGTACATACTCTCGGGACCTGAAGTCCCATGCTCAAAGTGAAGCCTCAGGAGAGTGCGAAAACACATGGCTTTATAGTCTTACTGAGAAATTAAAGGCAAAATTGAGCCGAAACGTTACCACCAACAAGAGACTATATCTGATATTTCGCGCACGAATTATTGGTTTCGACGTACTGATCGCAGGCCATGTTTATGACAATTCGATACCGAACACATGTCTTGGCGGGTTAATAGGATATCTCTCCTTCAAAGATTGATTCTTAACCAAGGTATGGGATGTTACTCAAAAATCGACGATCCTACCTATATTACCAGATATTTCTCTCTCTCTCTCTTTCTCCATCATTACTTACAAATGATTCATTATTAGCGAGGTAATATTCAAGAGTCTCGAACAGAACCGCTTGCAAGTCATGGACCAAGAAGTTTCTCAAAGGCACAGTTCAACTAACGCTGCCATCACCTCCACAATTCCGGACACCCCTGTTTAGCCGGATCTCTGTCCCTGCCCATGCGCCATTTCTTGGCATTTCTGCTAAACGTTAGGTTACCTTAGTGAAGTTACCGTAGTTGGCTGGGGTCAGCACGAGGTAAAGGGCACGTATCCAACAAAATATCAAATACAAAAAAGGCTTGAGCAGACTAGGCTGGCCTTCTTGTCACGTTATCAGGAGGAAAATAACACGACCTTCCATTTTAAAGACAGATTCATGTTGCGGCTGGAATATCCCATGACTGATGGATATCACGTTGATTTCGGCTTGTGTGAGGTTCGGATCAGCCTCGAACAAGCTGGAAATCAAAACCACTCCCAGAGCTAGGTTGGTCAGCCAAATAATCCATGGCACATGTCAGTAGGTACCTACGTTAGTAGGTAGGTGGCAGCGGAGGCGGTAGCTTTCCAAGCCAGGTACCTACCTAGGTCGAGGACGTGCAAACCACTTAGTGACCTACCTACTGCATCCACGCCTACTTTCCGAAATCTCCTAGTTTTGTTGTACAAAGCACCATTTGACTCGCACATATCAACGACATGGCCAAAACTTCTAACCGCGGCAGGTTTTCCTTCTGCTACCAGGGTGAATTCTACCTCAGCCATTGCTAGACAATACCCATTTTCGAATCGTGGGAAGCTTTTAGAGAGACGTAACGGCCAGTCAGCCCCCCGAGGGTACCCGCAGAGATGCACCGCACCACACCGCATCGACCGCTGAAGTGCATCGGCTCTGCTTTGAGCTGGTGTTCTTCATTAGCGCTAAACGTTGAATATGGCGGTACGGGCACGGATAGAAATGCGGCAACTGTTCCCCAGTGCCGCTTCAAACATGCTCGAAGAATTAAGGGAACCTAGGAAACCAAGCATCAGTGAGGTCTGGGTGAACCAAGCCCTGGTGCCCCTCCGCCGCCGCCTCGTCATACCACAAACAGATCAGTACCGCGCGGCTGGGGACAAGAACTTTGTCTAGTGCCTCGCCTCTGTACATGATGCGATGCGATGCAATGCAATGTAATGCCTTGCACCGCCATGCCGACACAGTCACCACGTCCTACTGTGTGGGTTGACCCGTACTCCGCACCTCGTCTTGAGTTGTTATTGATTCTGTCGTATTGTAGAGGACCGGATCTCTTCTTGCCGGTGCGGTGCGGCACAAGGCTCACAGATCTGCCGTCATACATTTAGATGCTCACCTCGGTATCCCTGATTGGCTCGCTGATCTACGTCGCAGCGTCTGTCTGGGTTCATGTGCGTTGGACAACATGCAATTGCAGCTGATATGATATCGAATATGAGCATGCAGTAAAGGTAGAAGCGTTCTGTCGGAGAGTAATACATGGAAGCGCGTCCCCATGTCGCAGGGGTGTCTCCGCCGCAAAGCTTGGCTGAATTTTTGGAGGTCCGTGGTCCTTTTTCCGGTGATAACTAGAGATGAAAGACAGATAGAGGTTCAATGAGAGGCACAGAGTACCCCGTACCAAAACATACTTCATGTGTGCCCCTGTTGGATGACAGGCGGGGCTCGATGGTTCCCGGCTCGAGGTACTGTGCCGTCTTGGCCCAGTTCACAAGAGACCTGAGAGAGCGGGTCTTGCTGTCGTCCAGAGTGGCATCGAGCTTGAGTGAGAGTTCCCTTTCTGGTACCTGGAACTCATGACGATACATCATGATTTAGTACAGCGCTGGTGGCCCCTCCTTTTATGATGGATTTTTCTGGTGAGGGCCAGGGCTCACACAGACGCCCAGAAAACACTTGACTACTGTGGCAGATGTCGGAATAATTGAGTGACATGGACGAGAGACGTTTGAAACAGCGGATTGGGTGATCGACCAGCAGAGCTTTCGTGTTTTAGTACGGGAACATGTCCTTCTGACCACCGCCAATGCAGCCTCCGGCCCTCCTTGCTTAAGCAGGAGAAGCGCTTTTGTTCCTCTGCAACGGGGGCCAACGTACTGTACCTCCGAACGTGGACAGCAAGAAACTGACTGAGGTATGAATTGGCCGATGAAGAACCTGATGTAGTCTGGAACTGGTAATATATGGGAATGCATGATCGAAGAGACCCATAACCAAAACCATATGATGTCGGCGCCGCTCCGGCTATATGGCTTCTAGGAGTCTGATGTTGATGTCTGTCTACCTTGTCAGTTAGGTAGCTTCCGGATTACTGGCACTTACGAATATGCTTCTTGAGAGAGCAGAACAAGGCGCCGTTGGCGATGGGCATTGCAATGCTTGATAAATGGTTAACAGCCGCTGGTCCTTGTGGCATCCAATCTTGCTCCATTTCTCCTGGAGCGAGTCCTTGTAAGTGCTAGGCAAAGTACAGAAAGACGGAGCTATAATTTTTTTTCTTCGTTCTTACAGCGGTTCCATCCATGCTAATAAGTTAGTACCTAGCCTGCCCTCGGATTAACCTTTCAGGTACATGCGTCTCCATAATATACATCACACTTCGTAAAGTACTCGGCAGTACTGTCTGTCACTTGCTCACTGCATCTGGGTTTTTTAATTTGGGACAGTTTGTTCGAACTCTTCACTGCCAACAAGTTACCTAGCCTTGTTTAATAATTCCCTTCCTTACCTTACCTTATTGCCTTACCTTACCTTACCTGACATTGCCTAGGCCTAGGCCGTTGAAGAGGTAGGCTACTCAAAACCCTCACTCACTATTTCTTCTTGCCTTCCGTCGTCTTAAAATTCCCGCTTCCCTTTTTTCCCACCATTACATCTTTTCACCTTTCACTGCTCTTCTCTATCCTTCCTCTCCGTCTCACCCTCGCTCCTGTCCTCCTCTTTGCTCCTGTCCTGCTTTGTTTAGCAGTTACGACAAAGATTGCTCGCTCGCCTCATCTTTTGTCGTTGGTGTAGCTGCACGGGCTTCAGAGCCCATCAACGCCCGTAGGCGTTTCTTCTATAGCGAGCGATTCCACTGGGAAGGGCGAGAGTTTCTTGCGTCCAACTTACAGTGCACGAGGAGCCTGGGCTGTTGAATTCGGATTCACCTCTCTCGTCTCGTCATCGTGACCCAGGTTTACTACAGGCTGCTCCGTACGAGCTCCAGTTCAGTACCTTTCTTCGCGACAAATAGTGGTCCCTAGAAGCCGACTTCCTTCCGTGACCTGCATCCGCCTTGTCTTGGCGTTCGGCATCATCATCAGCCAAGAAAAGAGTTCACTTACGGCTTTTGTGCACCTAGGAGTGTCCTCTTTTTGTTCGAGGCTTTTCCTTTTTGCTGTTGTTGTCTTCTTGCTACTCTGCTTAGCTCGATAGCTCTACCTCGGAATAAGCTCTTTGTCGGTATTGTTCGGGACTTTCAATCAAGTACATCGGTCCCACCAACAGCAGAGCGGAACAGAACAGAAACCGCCACTCTTGAGGTACGGGCTTTTTAGCCACTATCACCACCTCTAATCCGATACCTACAGCAGTACATACATTTCAGTCCCATACGTTTTGCCGCTCGCCTTTTGCTTCGCCTCATCTCCACCCCCCGCCAAGATCGGTGACCCAAAGACAACTCAGATATCCCCCACTGTCCTGTTTTTGATCACTCGTCAATCTTGTTCTGCACTGCGCTGCGCCATTTGACCAGAAACTAAAATCTCGCGCTTCTGCGTTCGGCATTTCTGTTGTTACCTGGCTTACTGCTGTACGCTGGCTTCGGTTGCCTGCCAACTGAACCGTTGCTTCTAGACTTGTCCGTTGCGCAACAAACCCTTGCTCGAGTCGTGCTCACTGACGCCCGTTTCTGGTGTCGCACCAGGTCGTCGCATATTCTACCGTCACTTTGTTTTCTCGACTCTTCGCCTTAACTAACCTCACCAATACCCGAGACGGTGACTCTTGTCTCATATTCACTTACAAAAATGCCCACCGCATCTGGTTCCTCAAAACCGCCCTCCGCATCGAGCTCGAAACCATCCTCGGTCAAGTCTCAGGATGGCGTCAAGAAGTCCCCTGGTCTAGCACCACAGAATGGTGCAGCCACTGATAATGGAAATCCTCCCTCAGACACGCATCTGAAGCCAACAGCCTCAGTAAAGAACCGTCTCACCCGCATGTTCTCATCCAAGGATACGTCAAGAGTTCCGACTCCCGCCCCTTCGACTGTCGATTTACCTAATCGCCCACGGGCTTCTTCCACAAACGGCACCTCTACACCCGCGGCAAAGACTTCGTCCACCGAGAAGGGTAGCGACAAGGCTTCGCACAAACCGACTGACAAGGCCACGACACCAGCCAAACCCGCTACGAAATCGATCAGTGGCAAGGAACCTTCTCAACGATTTGTTCTAAATCTGGAAGCACAGGGTGGCCATGAACATCATCTCAAATCTAGTCGACGTCAGGAAAAGCTCTCGGATATGTGGAGAGCGATCATCGGCAAGAAGCAGGATGCAGCCGCCGAGCACGATCTATCGCTCGTTTCAAATTGGGTGGATACACTACAGCAAGAAAAAGAAGAAGCTGGCGATAGAAAAGGTGGACCCAGTGCAACGACAACCCTGGTCGAGAAATACGGCAAATGCCAGGAGGTGGTCGGTCGTGGTGCTTTTGGCATTGTTCGAATTTCCCACAAGAAGATTGGTGGCAGCAATGAAAAGCTCTTTGCTGTCAAGGAGTTCCGACGCCGACCAGAGGAGACAGAGAAGAAGTATAGCAAGCGACTCACAGCCGAATTCTGCATATCGTCCTCGCTTCGACATCCCAACGTTATTCACACACTCGATTTGCTTAAGGATGCCAAGGGCGACTACTGCGAAGTCATGGAATTCTGCGCTGGAGGAGATTTGTACACTCTCGTTCTCTCAAGTGGGAAGCTCGAGGTACAAGAAGCCGACTGTTTCTTCAAGCAGATGATGCGAGGTGTCGAATATCTTCATGAGATGGGTGTAGCGCACCGTGATTTGAAGCCAGAAAACTTGCTCCTGACGACCCGTGGCGCCCTCAAAATTACGGATTTTGGCAACGGAGAGTGTTTCCGAATGGCTTGGGAGACGGACGCGCATATGGTATCTGGCTTGTGCGGTTCTGCTCCCTACATTGCCCCCGAAGAATACACGGATAAGGAGTTCGACGCCAGAGCTGTAGATGTTTGGGCTTGCGGTGTCATCTTTATGGCAATGCGGACAGGCCGACACCTTTGGCGACTGGCCAAGAAGGATGATGATGAGTTCTACGCCCGTTATTTAGAGGGTCGCCGTGATGAGGAGGGCTACGGCCCCATCGAATCTCTTCATCGGGTAAGTTCATTCAATGTGATGAGGGCCCAAGGTACTGTGCATCCCGTGCTAACTCTGTACAAGGCGCGATGCCGCAATGTCATCTACTCGGTTCTCGACCCCCACCCGACTCGACGCTTGACGGCCGCTCAGGTCCTTAAGTCAGAATGGGTACGTGAGATCAAGCTATGCAAGGCTGGTGAAGAGGGTCTGTGATATGGTAATGGTGATGGTGAGGGTGATGGTCAATCTGGGGACCTCTGAACTCGGGCGATTCAAACTCGATGAGTAATCGACTCGGGTTGGGCCTACGGTAACGGTCCAACTACGAAAGGGACTTCTAAAAGGATGGCCAATATCGAGAGGGCGGAAATAGCGGGTTGGCGTTGATGACTGCGTTTGACGAAGCAAGCCATATCAAGCCACTGATGATTCGACGACCCATCGTTTGGACTATTTCTTTTGTTATTTTAATCGAGCAATGGTGTTGGGCGCATTGTAAACAGAAACATCTTTTTTTCTTTCTGGTTTTTTTCTCTTTCATTTTCAAGCGCATCATGTCCTGGCAGGGTGGCGGTTCCTTGCATTTATGAGAAAGGACAGCAGGGTTTGGTTATTGCCCAGGGGTCGGGTCGATGGAATGGGGAGGCTCGGTCTATTTACCTTTCAAGACCGTTTTTGTGTTACAGGAGGCTGCATTTTCAAGACACAGCGTGCCGTGGTAAAGATAGGGCAGGGTAGGGCAAACGTGCACGAATGGATATGAATCATGGGAAGAGAGAGACATTTGGTAGGCCAAGAGGTCTAAAGCCGAGCAGACAGGAAGTTTAGTTCCAAAGACATCTGGTTTTGGATTTGTCTGTCCCCAGAGGTCAAGAAGAAAAGAGGCGTAGATGATATACTCCTGTCGTTGACGCCCAAGAAATATCAAGCAAAGCAGAATAGACAAGACTTGCTCTCGTGTCAGCACAAAGATGCCAAGAGCACATATCCAAGATGTTTTGGTTTCGTCTGTTGGTTCAATTACTGGCGTCACAGATCGTTGGGAGAGCTTCAGTCCCTGTGACCTGATTGTGATGAGAGTGGCAGGTTTCGGTCTCTCAAAGCATCCTCAGATTTCAGCACAGTCCTGTCTATCGGCACAAGTAGCCGGTGACATGATTCGCCATGAACTATATTCAGATCTTCCTGTTCTGACTATACCCACAAGTGTTGATATCGTGAATCGGGTGGCCTATCCGGTGTAATTCGCGGGGGACGTTGCGGGAGCATGTTCCGAGTCTTGGTGCAAACCCTCCAAACCTAATTGCCGTCGCACTGTCGCTCAGCAGTGACATAGCATGGTAACCAAAAGCAATACCGAGCTCATAATATAACTGACAGTGCTGGCTGCACCTCAGATGGGGGAGTCAAAGGCCCAGGCTAGGGACATGATAAATACCTATATATCACCCCATTATCAACCCTTACTGAGTTCAAGATCATCATCCTCACACTTTGCTTATACATACACTCTCTCATAAACACAGACGATGGAACGATACGACGTCGCCGTAGTTGGTCTCGGTGCCCTCGGCAGCGCCGCAGCTTATCAAGCTTCCATCGAAGGCGCCAAAGTTGTTGGCTTTGATTAATTCGAGCTGGGCCACATTGGTGCTTCGCACGATACTTAACGTATTGTCAGAGCCTCATATGGGGCTCCTGAGTTCGTCGCCCTCGCTCGGTCAGCTTATAAAGACTGGGCGGAGCTGGAGAGGCGGTCGGGAATGAAGATGCTGACTATCACGGGAGGTGTCGTCTTTCTCCCACACAAGGGACCGACGCCATCGAGGGACTTTACTACTAGTCTCGATGCCAACGGCGTCCCCTATGAGGTTCTCACGCCCGATGAGACCAACAAAAGATGGCCTAGGTTCAATGTTCCTCAGGGCGTTGATACCGTCTTCACCCCTGGTTCGGGCATTGTTCATGCCGCAAAGGCTGTCATGACGCTGGACGAAACGATATAAATCCTGAAGAGCGTCCATGGCGGTCCTCGGAGAGATTGAGTAACGAGCTCAACGGATTTCTGGATGGGCTTATTCCCAACCGAGGCGATGAGTTGAGAACCGTCACCTGCCAATACACAATCATGCCTGATCGACAGTTTATCATCAGCGAGTTAGAGAAGCACAAGGACGTTATTCTCGCCCTCGGTAACGCACATGCCTTTAAGTTTGCTCCCGCTATCGGTCGAGTTACTGCTGAGCTTGCATTGGATGGGAAGACGACTGATGATATCTCAAAGTTTGGGTTTCCCAAGACAACCCCCAGCAAACTGTACTCCTTGATGGGGCTGGTATCACCAAGAAAATGAAAAGAAGATGAGGGCTTCTTTGTAGGTTCTACGTCTATTCAACATACATATTATGCACGTGTTGTATATTCGGACCACTCTTGACATATAGGAACAGAGTTTTGTGACCAGATTGCCTGTGTTTCAAGGAATGGATTATTTATGTCACAAAGGAAACTACAGAGACTTGTGAGTCAAGTATTGCCTTAACAGTTATGTCGATCCTGTTTGAAACCTCACCCTATTTCCACACCCGTACACCACGCGAGGTCTACAAAAACCGTCGCCAATAATAGATCCAAGCAAATCCGGGCCAATTCCTGGCAAAAAACGACATAAGTATGCAAGAAGAAGAAAAACATAATCACCCCCCTTCATCTTGCTCATACCCGGGATCTGGCAGCCCACCAGACCAAGCCATTTCCAATAACCAAACAAAAGACGAGAATAAAAAATAAAATAGAGAGCCACAGCCGGATATCTGTCTTGTCCCCGTCCCGATGTTGCGAAGTATCCGTCGCGATTACTTCAAAAATAGTAGAGCCCTGATCAACAACCACTACAACCCAGTCAATCGACAAGTGGATGGTGCTTTGAATCGAGGAGTAGATTGTTGGTGTAAGATTGTTGCCTCCAAACATTCGGAATATTGACGCACAGTATTCATAGCGTCGTCAAGATGAAAAACATTATGTCCACCCAGTGAACTTCCAATTCCGTGAACCGCCGTATCATCCAACCTTTTAAAGCCGATCTGGACGTATGCCACACAGTAAGATGGTTGAAGTAATAAACAGAAAGAACGCCTTGATTATTAGGCTAAGAATATGACCAAAGCGAGCTGGTCGTTGTAGTTAAGATTATTGTTGATTATTGTCTTTGAGGTTTTACGAGTGAAATAGATCCCACGCGCGTTCGCATAATCGGATGAACTCTTCCTTCTTGGCTCGCTGAGTTTCTGGGCTATCTCGTCCGGCACCAAAGGGCCCACGGCGAGTGGGAGCAGGTCCATGGCCCAGGGGTGGGCTGCCGTCCTCATATTCAGCGCGTGTCCTTCGCCTGCTGGTGCTAGCGCTTCGTGAAGCCTCCACAGGTCGACTGCCGGGAGCTGGGGAAGGGGGTGTCGGGGGTTGGTGTCCACCATAGTGAACAAGCTTAGGTAGGAGTTCGGGCCGCCCACCAGCAAGCTCCTGTTGCGCTTCTTCAGCGGATCTGTACTCACGACCTCGTCCAGGTGTAGGGGCCGGGGGAGGTGGAGGG
>JABSSZ010000958.1:0-29917 GCA_013755755.1 Fusarium sp. NRRL 25184
ATTTTATGTCTAGTTTAATAAAATAACTATATAAAAGTGCCAAGACCTTAATGGCAGGATAGATTTATATATCATTAAGACCTTGGTATAGAAAAGGTAATAGAAAGTATATAATAATTATATTTAATATAAATAAAAGTAAAAATAAAAAGCTATAATATTCAAATACTTTTTCAATTATTTATAATTAAATTTTCAATTTAAAAACCCGTAAAGAGCCCTTGCAAGTGTAGTGTTGTAGTAAATACGGTGCCCTACCCAAGGGATTTTAGTCTTCTACATGCCACAGCACCTAGACGTCCACAGCTGCAGTACGGAACGCACTCCAGGCCGTCTGATTCGAGATTTGGTCAGGGACAACGAAGGTGGTCGGGGGTCAGTCGAGATAAATTATAAAAGGGTTTTTAGTTATATACAAGTGGCCCGGCGGTTCAGCATTGGTAGTGGAAGATAGCAGCATTTCCACCGCCGTCGTGAAGACGGAGAAGTCGTGGAAGGTGAAGGGTTCCATCGTCTAGCTGGAACTCGAACTTTGCTAGTATTTTTCTAAATAGCGGCAACAGAATAACTACCAACTATGCTAAATATAGTCCATTGGTCTACATTTGGCTCGAACATAATAACATCAGCTACACTTTGGGCTAACCTTACTCCGTTATTGGCCATATATATCAACGTCTTTACAATCCAAGCACGCATTGCAGGATCTTTTGTATTGCGAACAGCTGCATATAGTGGTGACAACACAGCTGAGCATTCGAGTATCTGCAGCGGCGAGAGAGGAAGCGTATTCTGAGGCCTCGCCGCCGGAAGTATGAATCCAGGAACAGAAGCGCATATTGCACGAGTCACCTCTGCGATGGTCTCAGCGACCTCAGCACTGTGTTCGTACTTCTGGAAAATTTCTGCCGTGTCAAGACGCATCATACGGCATACGTTCAAAACCTGAACCCCCTTGTGGTTTGGATAGACGTCGTAGTAGCCGTTAAAGGCGATGGATTCACATGTATCCCTTCGGCGTGGCAACCAAAAGCGCGGCACTTTGCTTTCAGCGTCGGAGAAGTCATTGTACAAGTCTCGCGCGCGCTTTGCTACAACGCTCGGGTTCGACTTGCCTTCGCGTATGTCGGCACGAAGGCAAAGAAAACGGAGGAAGAGGCCAAGCACTGACCACTGGGCGCTCTGTATATAGGCGTCTAACTCATGGTAGAGCTCTATCAATACTTCTGGTATGGGTATATTCGCAGCGCCGCAGCTTAGTGTAAAGGCAAAGAGACTTTGAGTAGCGAGCTGTTGAATTGTCGGGTTCGAAAACTCGCCTCTGGGGCG
Organism: Fusarium sp. NRRL 25184; assembly: GCA_013755755.1. Taxonomy (NCBI): domain Eukaryota; kingdom Fungi; phylum Ascomycota; class Sordariomycetes; order Hypocreales; family Nectriaceae; genus Fusarium; species Fusarium sp. NRRL 25184. Next base: position 1,330 of record JABSSZ010000958.1, read on the forward strand.
AGACTGGACTATAGAGAGAGCACCCTGGATATGGCTTTGAATACCCGGGGACTCTGACGATTGGTGATATTGGTAAGCCATCTTCTCGTAGAGGTCTAAAAGGAGTACAGATTGGAGGGTAACATCGCTAAGTGGCTGGTTGGCTGCATTATTGGCTGCTTGCGTCGAGCATCGCACAACCCTTCCAAGGCTTCGTATGGCTTGCAGGTAACGTTGGTTTGCAAGAGGTATCAAATCTTGGCGATTCAACCGGAATGCCATAAAGGCCAAGCTGGCAGCATCGGCAGAGACTTGCAGGTGCCCATTGGGATATGAATCGGTTAGGAGGGATTTCAGGGTGTCGTAAGCACCTGTGTAATTGCCAACGTATAGCGAGAGGAATGTATGCCTCGACGATATATCTGGACTCCATTGAGGCGCGGAGGGTAGCCGACTGGCTCTTTGAATGGCCAAGACCTTTTGCATGATATTCCGAGTCTCGTCACGGAACATACGCTCATTCGGGCTACGGTAACCATGACAGGTTACTTTAGCTCTGCGACATTGGGAACAGCCAGTAGGATTTAGGTCGCACTGTTTAGCTCGCGTCAGTATCGCGTCATGAGAGACTCAGCACACGCAAGAGCCTTTTCAGCTAAGCCAGGGTCCTTACGCGAGTCTTCCTCCTCCTGCAGGGAGCACAATCCCTGGATGGGAGACCATTGAATACCATAATGCCGCGCTCAGTTGGACACTTGTTCACTAGGTAGCTATCAATACGATGGGATGCTACTGATGTGGCCTTGAGACATGGTGATCAAGGGGTTTGTGGAGTGTAATAGCTCCCTGGGCGGCCTACTGATCTGTTATGTTGGCCCCCCACTGGCTTGCCATCAACATGTCATCGATCGGCAGCTAGAATGGTTGACGTTTTAGACTACGGAACGCTAACCTGTCAAGGCAAGGTGGCGCGGCTCACGCCATCCCCGCAAAGATTACTGATACGGTAATAGAGCTCAGCCCATCTTGTCCATAAATCATGTTAATCTGAATCACTTCTAACCTTTTGGAGGAATCGTTCCGTAGTGGAGTGGGTCTGCTCGGTAAGTACCGACTTCATCGATTCGGCAGTTCGTATACCTTTTTTAAGCATGAAGCTGATCGTGATCGGCGCTAACGACTAAGACGGCGGCGAAATTGTTGGCTGAAACCTAACACTACTCAACGTCACCAGTTCCATTACTCTCGCGAAAGCTTGCATTGTGTCCCACTGATGCTGCCTCAACACACGTCGAGGGTTTTATTGCGCAAGAGCATGAGAGATATCCTGATCATGTAGGAGGAATAATGAAGCAGATGCATGATTCGTAATTTCTGTTTTACCTTATCAAATGCTTTGGTTCCAGAATTTTTGTTCAATCATTCTTATAGAACCTTTTAAATGTGTTATTTGCAGTTGAGACTTGTGGCTGAGAGCTTATATCACCACAGAGAACTTAGAGAACTTAGCAGATGCTGCTTTCAACCAGATGACTGTTTAAGTTTACGGTGATCACACAGCAGACTTGTAAAAATCTGTTGAATTTTACAAATACCTTATAATTGTGATAAAGGCTTGCAATATTTAATATACTAACCTCACTCACTGTCTATACAGCAATACTGACTCTGCGTCTGCAGCTAACTTCACCGGTAACCATTATTCTACCTGCATTAACTGAGTTTGAAGAACCTAAATTCCAGAACCTTATTTAATGCTTTATAATACTATTCCGGCAGTGGATTCCAAATACAACGGGTTTTATCAGGGCCTGTAGGTAAGTAACAGAATAGATATTAAGTGGCTAGCCTTCCTATCATGTTGTTAAAACGAGAGGGAAGCAAGACAAGGTGCTGTAGGGTGGGTCTGTTAACTGTTTACATACGGACTTAGAAGTAACTATTGCTCTACATATTTTAATAATACATATAATAGCCTGTCTAACAATCTAATATCTAGTCATAGTACTGCAATAATATAATTCTTGAGTTAGCATAGTAATGCTTCTCAAAACATATATACAGTCTTTTCAGATACTGCGAATCACTCTTAAGCACTCCCTCTCCAACATGGTCAAACTGCCAATCTCAATACACTTGACCAGCACATAGAGCACAATGACACAGATTCTGAGGTCAGCTTGACCAACAACTATCATTCCACCTGCTTTGCAATTGCTGCAATGAGTTCAGAAAAGCGGAAATCCAGATTCTCCTTCAAGGCCTTCAAATACTCTTCCGGCAGCTGAGTCCCCTTTGCGCTCCAAATGAAACGGGTCTTGTGAGGGTCAATGTATTCCAAAGCGGTTGTTCCGAACGCAATCATGTCAGGGTAGTCGGGTCGTCGCACTCGGAAAGTCATCGAGTAATTCGCAGCGTCGACCTCAGTCATCTCTTCGGAAAATTCGTAGTGTTCCCCCTTCTGGGGCCCAGTAGGATATTCATAGCTGAATTTGCGGATGCTGCCAATACCAAAGCCCTCGAGACTGAGCTTGATACATCCCGGATACCAGGTCTTTTCAGCCCCGAAGCCTCCTAGGATGCCTCAGACTTCGCCGATAGGTGCGTAGATGTCGCGAGTGACAGTGGTGTACGGGACGAGCTCTTGGGTTTGGGACATGGTTGTGAAGTCGGAGAGAATAAATGATAGGATTTTGTATAAAGAAGATAGTTGGAGTGTTTTATCAGATCACTGACTTCGATCATGAGGTGACTTATATGCGTTTATTCTTTGACTGGCTGTCGTCTCCTGGAGTGCCTAATTGGATATATATAGTTATCGTGTTGAATCCACATGACTAAAATACTTTCCTCATAGAAGCCACCAGAACCAGAAGTAACCTCTAACTGCGTGCCAAGACAGATGATGTTAACAAGTGGATTTGTTTCCAAATATTTCGCACTTTTGAGCTTCTCCGGCTCCGAGAATGACGCCCCTTGAACTAATACTGGGGCTATGACAAGAAAAGGAGCACTTTTCACTCTCAATGACGAGAAAAGTCATTAATAAGCGGTTAATTGCCAATCAAACTACAGACAAATACATGCCCCGAAGGCCGAGAATGTCCAAATGCTTCATTTGTCAGCCTCATAGTGGATCCAGTCCGGATGGCTAGCCCGTTTGGGTAGCAGTTTTGTTTCAAGCGATGAATTAGCTTGAAATTGTTTGTTAGATGATAATCCTAGATGTCGGAGATGGATAAATGTTGATAGTTAAAGCCGATCCAGCACATATACACGTTGTACGGCTACAAGATGACCTATAAATGAGGTAGCAATTATCTTGCTGCCATCATATCATCACTTCATCAGCACCACTATCAGATCATTATCATCCTCTTTATCAACCATTCAACTTCTCATCATGCTTGTCCTCGTCACTGGTGTCACTGGCAATCTTGGCCTACATTTGATCGAGAGCCTCTCCTCTCGTGGGCACAAAGTCCGAGGTCTTGGTCGATCTCCCGATAAGCTCACAGAGGAGCAGCGCTCGAAACTTCAGAGTTTTGTCAAGATCAAGCATTATTATGATGTCGATGCTTTGGATCAAGCCTGTAACGGGGTCGATGCTGTCGTCTGTGCCTATGCAGGAACTCCTGTGATGCACCTCGATGGCCAGCTCCTCCTCCTACGCGCCGCTGAGCGAGCCGGCGTTACTCGCTTTCTTGCTGCGAGCTGGAATTGCGACTGGAGACAGCTTCAGCTTGGCATGCATCAGAGTTATGATGCGTGCATCGCCTTTTATCAACAGGCCAAGCTGACCTCAAGCATCAAGCCCATCTGGCTGTTGACTGGAGGCTTGACCGAGGTCTATTTCTCTGTCCCTGGTCATGGAAACTTCTCCCCTGCTTATAACGGCCCTTGGGATCCAGAGAACAAAACTGTTGACATTTGGGGAACTGGCCACGAGAAGTGGGACTTGACCACGGAAAAGGACGCAGCCGAGTTTTCCGCCGCCGTCATTGAGCGTGATGACGCCCCTGAAGGAGGATTCTGGGAACTGCACTCTGGTGCCTACTCGCCCCGTGAGCTTGCAAAGATCTACAAAGAAGTTAGAGGTGTTGAAATCTCGTTCAAGGAACGAGGTTCTCTCGATGACCTGAGGAAGCTAGCCTACAGCATGAGGGAGCAAAAGCCTTATAACGACTACTATGGTTTTATTGGCCTCTTCTATCAACTGTTCCAACTTGACGGGACTTATTCGCTCAAGAACCTTGATAATGATAAGTTGAATGTCAAGACTACTTCCATGGAAGAGTTCCTCCGACAGAATCCCGATGTTTAGATTTTGACTGTTGATCTAAGGTCTGGTACTCTGGCCGTTGCCGCTCTTCAGTTGGCGGTCTAATAACCTCACACCGAATGCTAAAGTGGAAATGTATTTCAGGATTGTATTTGATAGGATCTCCAATACAACGAACCTGTGGTTTTGAGGATATCATGGATGACCGTATTGAAAGAGATCCTTGAGAAATCTGCTGAGTGATCTGACATTGGGCAGTGCCTAAACATCGGCTATTGCCTATTGGTGGAACAGAGTCCCTAGAAGGGAATCTTGGGAAATGGTTAATGTAAAGTAGAGTCAGTGATAAGCAATAGACTAATTCTATTAACCCTTCTCTATATTAAATCACTGCCTTGAAAGAATTTCTGTAAAAATGATCCCACCTGCTAAAATAGGCTAATGGGTCGGCTGCCTAAATTCAATGATTGAAGACGGAGCCTTAGTCAGCCATCCATGTTCGTTAATGCTGTTCATTTATATAACTCACTGTCCAATTGACCCAACAGCACTAAATCTTCAACAGCTTTCATCTCAAGTATTGGAAGCTTCTGGTCTACTACTTCAATTGTTTAATTTACTCAATCCTTCAGACAGTTAGATATATACTTCACCACTATGTTTATTGACTTTCCGAACGAGATCCAATGTCAAATCATCCGTCTCCTCGACCCTATCAGCCTCGTTTCATTGAGCCAATCCAGTAGACACTTCAGACGTCTCATAAACCCGCAAAAGAAACATCTAGTCGAGCGTCTTCTTCAGCTCGAGTTGTTGGATGAGCATGGCGGTCCAACTCTCATCTTTCGATCCAGAGACAGCAAATTGGAGCCTAGTTGGCAAGATGACGCTTGGGAATCAATGCGTTGGGCTTGCACAAATTGTCTTCGTCTTCTTTCCCACAAGAACTTTGATAACCAATCGCTGCTGCGGCTGGGCTACCGAAAGCCTCTCCCGGGCTCTGATGCTGCTCGCATGATTACTTCCTGGGAACATCGCCCTCAATGGCGGCCTGAGCATCGACTGACGCGCGGATCTGATGAGTATCGGTTGGAAAAAAGCAGATGCAAGCTTTACTTTTTCGCGGTGACAAAGGGCGTTATGTGCGATGTCGAAGGGGATCCAGGTGAACATTGGGACAACTTAAATCTGTCCGCTTTGGCTGGGTTTGAAGAGTTGTTTGAGAAAGACTTTTGGGATATGGACGATGACGAACGACTGGATCTGTTCGATAAAATCGCGCTGTCGATTGAGAACGACGACTGCGGCAAGAAGAGGTACCTTCGGAATTGTAATGAGTGTCGATTCCGCAAAGGTCTCTTCTCTTGCACTCGGTTTACGGGCCATCGTGGTATTCCAAACTTTCCCATCGTCCCAAGTCGGAAAGTCTCTTTTGAGACAGAGCTGGATCGTTATTTTCCGGGATTTTGAGTACCTTGAGAAGCAAGAGACCGGCTGTCAGAGGCCCCAATACCAGTGTACATATGTGTCTCATGTACATGGCCAGGTGCATCAGATGCGAGCGCTGGCAAGAGATTCGGTCATTCCGCATAGAGGGGTTGCGTGAAAGATGGACACAGAGTATAAGCAGGGAAGCAGACTTGCTGGGCCAAGGGTATGACAAGGACTACTGCAACCGATGCCTTGTTGAAACCAGAGGCCGAGGAGAACTAGCTGAATATTTGAAGAAATGGATCGTGACTCTCCTGGACAAGAGGGTTACCGGCATATCATCGCGGCACTGCCACCAATTCAACCCCCAGCACTTCACGCCAGTCCATCTTCTTCCACAGGTTGAGGCTGCAGAGTGGAGAGCCCTCCTGGAGCAGACACCGTGGTTTAACCCAGGTAACGATTTGAGCTTATTACGGAAAGCTCTTGACCTTATCAACACTCGTCGCAGACAATGGAAAAGTCTGTTGGATCGGGCGAAAGAGAGTGATGCTGGCAATTTGCCGTATATGGTTCTTGATGACCTTTACGAAGCATGGGTCCGTCAGTCTGATGCTATCGAAAGTAACTGGAAGTGGTTGATGGGTTGTAGGGAGGAGATTGAAGACAATCCTGAGCTTTTGGTTGATTGGGCTCTTGACAGGGATGGGGCTGCGTTTACGTAAAGTTGGATAGTTGTGTACATGGATTATACTCATCTTCTGATACAGAAGTCAGGTACGAATTAGGTGCGTGATCTGCACAAGCACATGGCCATAATTGTCCACGTTCTTTGTGGAAACGAGTTTCTGTCATGGAATCTTGGAAACGTATTAAGAAGCGAGAATTCTTAATAAGGCATGGCCTGGATTTTATTCATTTCCACTCTAAACACTTTCTAATAACTACTAACGTTTTACCACTACAGCCGAGGGAAGTCTGCAAGTTTCAGTCCTGTGATTTCCTTTTCAGCCGCCATTATCAAAGGCTCAACAAGGTCCTTCAAGCGGCAGTTATGCTTAATGATGGCTCCAGGATGTTCTGGGTTGTCTACTGTTAGAGCAGTGGGGACAGCTTTAGAGCTATCGCTAACAGCCAAGCCACTACCCCCAGACTGAGAAGACACTTGAGGACTTCTAGTGCTACCAAACAAACCACTGCCTCCAGACTGGGAGGATACTTGAGAACTTTGGGTGCTTGGAGATACAGTAGAGGTACCAAAGAGTCCACCTGAAGAGGGAGAGGGGCCACCGAAGTTAAAAGGCGCTCGAGTATTGGTACTTGACGACGCAGTAGATGTACCAAAAAGACCACCAGAAGCCTGTGAGGGCCCACTAGAGCCGGGAGTTCGTTGAGTTGCTAAGCCAGAAGGGGTATTGATCCCAGCTGGTGTAGGCTTTGGTTGACCCTGGACAAGAACAGATTGCTGGCCAACAAGACCCCCAGACACGAGGCTCGTACTTGCGAGATCAAGATTCCATCTACCAGCATAGTTGACGAAAGGAACTTCGCTTCGGGGTCCAAAATAGGCTGGTGACTGCACGTTGGCCAAGGACGCGAGAACCGCGTCGAGGGATAGCTTAGGGAATGGCGATGACGGACGGGGGTAGATGCCCGACTTCTTCATTCCTTGCAGCAGACTTCCGAGTAGCATGGCTCGGCATGCTTCGTTACAGCCTGCTTTGTCTGCAAGGATCTGAGTTTGTAGATTCTCTAGCCCATCAACAAGACGCTGCAAAATGTAGATTCTGGTTCTTTCGAGTTTATCTGAAATTGTCAGTTGAGGTATTCTTCTCTCTCTATACAACGTACCGGGAACATCTGCCCGGATCGGCAATTCATATGTCGATATGATATCGGTATTCTGCCTGATAGCCATTTTGGTGTAGGTCTCGAAAAGCGATGCGTGCTCAAATACGAACGATGCTAGGATCAGCTGAGCCAATGGCTTACCCCGCAACTCTTGAGTACGGGGAATTCCAACGGGCCATCCAAAGAGCCAATTAGTGCTGAAGAACGCCACAGGCTCATGGCACTCTAGATCGTCGACGATGGTCGCAATGTCGGCTAGTAGATCCAGCTTGACGCTGCGGGGCACTTCACGTGTTTTGCCGTGGATGATCTTCAAAACGAGCTCAAATGCTTCATGATTGAAGATTACTTCGAATTTCCAGTGATACAGACCATCAGACTCAACTGACGCTTCTTTGAATTGACTTGAGAACAGCTTTGCTGCCCGGCGAGAGGCAAGGGTCAGGTGTTTCTTGGAACAGAGGAAATGCTTCTCAATGGGAGCGTCAATGGGAGCGTCTGGGGTCTCAGATTGGGTAGGAGCGGGCTTGAGTGGAAGAATGATGAGAGTATCACCCTCAGCGTCGATGTCAATGCGCGTGCTTATCATATTGTTTGGATTATTGTTCTGTGAAGATATATTGAGGTTTAGTTGCTGTTTCAGCTCCTCATCCCTTCACGTTGCTAATTTAAGGTCGACCCGCCAACAGATAAGGACAGGTACCCACTTTAGATAACTCAAATTGATTAGGGGTCCAATTCAATTACTATTACAGTTTTTCATCCATCATAGGCTACATATTCGTATACTGAACAGTCGTAGTACGTGTCTGCAGTATACCGTCCTCACTATCATTATCCCCTGTCGGGTTATTCTCCAAAGACTCATCCGACCGTCCACTATAAATATTCACATTCGTCTTACCCATCCCTTCAGGCCGCAAGCTTGGTCTGTTGAAGTGAGTATCATGCTCCAGTTCCACGAGTGTATCAAACTTGCGTCGTGGACCATTTGAACCACCAAAGGTATGAAGGCCAAAGTTGGCGCTTCCACTTTGCTCTTCGCTGCCTTTCCGGGTGCTTTTGTCGCCGAGGACGCGAGGCGCGACGTTCTTGAGAAAGACACGAAGGGTTGGGAGGGAGCCGCACATGATGAGAAGGTTGGCTTCAATGATGCTGTCTGTGTCAGATATGCTATGCAAGAGAGTTGAGGACTTACACCCAGAGGCATCCTTCTGCCAATGACCAACTCTGATCGGGATTTGACAAGCTCGGCAGCAGGAGGACCAGTCGGACAATGGACGTGATGAGAGTGATGGAACCGATAGCGAATAGTCCAACGAGACCAAGCTTCTGCCGAGCAGACATTTGTAGACCGATGACAGTTGGAATAGGTAACAACAGCAGCATCACATCAGTGATACAACCAAAGGCAGCCTGGGTGATGTAGATAGGAGGACGATTGATACAAGTAGCCCCAACCGACATCCTAACATCCCATCCCGCAGCGATAGGCTTGCATGCAAACAGGACACTGAACCAGATACCGATGAGACTTGCACTGCATAGGAAGCCGGTGAAGTAGACTGAGTATTGATACCATAGAGACGGCGAGAGGCGGTAGTAGAAGAAGCAGAGCGTCAGCTTAGAGAGAATTGTCGTCGGGATGTAAGTCAGTGTCGTACACATGACTAGCAGTGCTGACTCGGTGTTACTGTCGATTGGCATCTCCCATGCATGGACGCCGAGTAGTTTGCGACTGTATGCATTGAGAAGACATGATTGAGCCGCAATAGAAAGAACCTAAAGGGTTAGTAAGTAACGTTCAAGAGAGTCGGTTCTCATACCCAAGCGAAAAGAATTAAATCTGCAACCAATTAGTACAAGGCCACGCAGGTAAAAGCACAACTTACAGTCGTCAATCAAGAACTTGCGCAAAATCACTGCATTTGTATACATCCGCTGTCCCAAAAACGCCGTCGCTATCGCAAACTCCAGTCCAAAAATCCAATACGCATTCTTCACCATCGACGCATCAGTCTCTGGGTTCTCAAAGTCAACTCTGTACCCCGTCGGAGGCGGCACCGCAACCTCGACACCATTAACAACAGGAAACGACATTGTAACAAGCTTTCAATCGGCCGAGAGTTTATTCTCGCGTAGTGTAACTCAGAACGACATGACGGGATGAAATGAAGAACATAAGACGCGGAATCGTTAGGTGTCGACTTGGGCATCAAGTCGTGTAAATCTTCAAAGTCACATCGTCTACTGATATACTGAACGTGATTTGAAGATCACTACGCAAAGGGGAGTGAGAAAAGAGACGACAGAGACGTTTACTAGGGCCGAACCTTAATTATTGGGGAAACGTCAGGCGAGATTAGAGGGAAAAAATAAAACGTCAAACTTGACGGGCCGTCCGGGTAGAGAGGATTAGTTATGCCGGGCCTTCCACAACAAGTCTAGACCTTAGGTAGAAGACTTGTTTTAGCTGGTCTGTTCTCACGGTAATTCCGCGCTGTAACGGGTTGTGAACAAGGGCCATGACTCGAGGTCAAGAGATCGTCGTGAATCCCCGCCTTTTACGGTTGTCAGCCCCAACTGCCGATGTAACATCCCCTGAGGGTTGCGCCGCTGATTGAGGGAACAATGGTTCCCCTGAAAACCTTGGCCGCGAGTTCACCGAGACTTTGGGTCGTATCTATTGAGAGTCTCGTTAATCCACCGTCAACGCGGACTTTGAGCTAGCTTTTAGGGCAGAGGCATGACATCGATTGAGCTTAAGCTTGATTTAGCACTGACATTTCGTCAATCTAGACATAATGGAAATAAACTGCTGCATTGTAAGTTGTCAGAGCACTGGCGATCAGATACCCTATCCCAACTGACGAGCTCCGTATCACACATGGTCCTCATACTGTCTGGCTGATGCCCTGCCGTCTTTACCTTGTCTGCCAAGTCCACTTACCAGTAATCAACCATGTTAATCCCGGGATCACGACCTAAAACGATCAAGATCAGCTATGCAGGATCAAACCAACATGCATAATCGAGTAATACCATTGAATCCTTTACCAAATCCAACCTCCAGCCCATCTGACGAACCAATCGCATCCCCCCTTTCGACTCCATCTGCGTGATTTTCCAGGGCGGCACTGAACCCGCCAGTTCCTCAGCCGCTTTGTGCACAAGACGATCTTGCCCATCAACAAAAGTAACAAAGTTCCCGCACAGACTTGTCTTCTCATCTCTCCCCCTCAAGGTGACATTCCCATATTTGCAATCATGAAGACGAGTGCCTCAGTCTTGGCTTGGGCTTCAGCCCTCCTCGCTGCTTCACCCGCTGTAGCCATGGAGACTTGCGTAAGCCTATTTCTGTCGCATCCAAAATGTCACTGACCTTTCGTGTTTCAGTGTGCCTCACTTGAAGCAAAGGGTCTGAAGCATGTTTACTACCCCGATAGTAACGGCTACAAGACCCGCACTGAGTCGTACTTTTCCGTGTCGTCGCAGCTGGAGCCTTACTGTATCGTTCAGCCCGAGACTGCCAAGGATGTATCTACGATTATCAAGACCTTGACATCTGATACAAAGTGTAATTTCGCGATTCGAAGCGGTGGACATACCGTTTGGGCAGCGAATAACAGTAAGTTGGATACTCGCTTGATTGATTGAGTTTGTCTAATTGCTTGCAGTTAACGATGGTGTCACTATCGACATGGGTGAGTTGTCTTTGCTATTGGTTCAACGTGAAACAACTAACATGCATAGGATTGATGAACAAGACCACGTATGTCAAGAACACAAAGGTCGCTCAGATCCAGGCCGGTTCCATTTGGCGAGATGTCTATGGAGCTCTTGAACCATACGGTGTTACTGCTGCAGGCGGTCGCACGTCAACCGTCGGTGTCGCTGGCTTCTTGACAGGCGGTGGCAATACCTTTTATACTGCCCGTCGGGGTTTCGGCTGTGACCAGGTTGTCAATTTTGAGGTCGTCCTCGGCGATGGGTATGTACACGCACGCACGCACGCTATAGCTGACGTCCACTAATGTTTCATCAGACGCATCGTCAATGCCAATAAAGACAACAACGCCGACCTATGGAAGGCCCTCAAAGGCGGCTCAGCCAACTTCGGTATCGTCACCCGCTTCGACGTCCAGGCCTTCGACGCTCCTCTCCTCTGGGGTGGCCTGGTCACATACTCGGCCGAAGAAACCACCGATGCGCACGTCCAGGCCTACAAAGACTGGACCGATAATATCGTGAATTACCAGGATGGGTCTGTTATTCCCTTCTGGAGCTACACTCCCCAGGCTGGAAAGATTGGCATCACTGTGTCGTACGAGGATACAACTGGTGCTGTCGCTCCAAAGGCCTTGGACGAGTTCTGGAAGATTCCTTATGAGTCGTCCAACTTGCGCAAGGATACTCATCGCAACATGACGATTGAGCTTGAGCTTGTTGCTGGATACCGGTAAGTACCAATGTCTCTTCTGTTAGCATGAATACTAATGTTATTAGAAACGTCTGGTTCGCCATCACCTTCAAGAACAAACTCGGCTTGTACAAGAAGGCTCTAGAGCTGCACAGGCAATTCGTCAACGACTGGAAGGCCCAATCTCCCGACGGCGATTTTATCTGCCACGCCATCTTCCAGGCCATCCCCACCATCTTCTCCAAGCACTCCGTCGAGCGAGGCGGCAACGTCGTTGGTCTTGACCGCGAGAAGGACAACGCCGTCATGTTCCAGGTGCAGCTGATGATCAACGGCGTCGAGCAAGAGAAGATTGCTCGTGAGCGCATGGTTCGCTTCCGCAAGACAATGAAGCAGTACAGTATCGACCAGGGCGCTGCTGTCGATTGGGAGTATCTCAACTACGCTGACTTTACTCAAGATCCTCTTTCTACTTATGGTCCTAAGAATGTTGAGTTCATTCGCAAGGTTGCCAAGAAGTATGATCCTAAGGGAGTATTCCAGACTAGATTGCCTGGTGGATTCAAGATCAGCAAGGTTGCTTAAGTACAGTAGTAGAGCTTTAGGAATATGAATACAGATGTTTCACGAGCCATTCGTTTAATTGACTTTGAGCCGCATCATTACTGTGCCGTCCGTATGCGTCTCGCGTCGGCGCTGCATCACTCCCCTAACAGGGTCCTGGCACCAATCATGATAGCGCAATACAGGGTAAGACAAAACTTTAGATGATTACCCACGACGCCGAGTCGAAGACGAGAGTAGTATAGTGTTAAAAGTAGTAATAGTCAATTTCCATTTGGAAAACTCACGTTCTCACTCTGGCAGAGCTTTTGTTTGCTTCGGGTATGCAGTGTCAACGTATCAACGCGTGCCCTTGGCGGTGTTTGTTGCGGCAAAATGCAAGGCTACATGCATTGCTGTAGAAGTACAACTTGAATTGACTTGTCGTCACTCCTACTCGATATGTCCAATACGTGCAACTTCAATGCTCTGGGAATATTTGTAGTTCGTGTAATAAGCATAAATTTAACTTTATCTAGAGCTCTTCCCGTTTTCAGCTCTTCATTCATTCTGTCATCATCGTCATTACTTTCTCAAGCCGGACTATGATTGGCCACTGGGAACATGAATGACATTTTTGATTGGTGATATCGCAAAGGCAAATCCACTTCCAAAACGGGACAAAGGAGTGAGTTGCTGATATGAGATTTCTTGGTTGATCATGATCACTCGCATTCAGGCACCGCGGACAATGGACAAAGCCAAGAGATTTCCCGCGGACACCGTGATTAAAGCCACGGAGATCTCGCGGATTCATCCTGACGTATCATGGATCGATGCACAAAATGACACCAGCGATGAGGCCTGGATTGCTGACTATTGTTGGAAAGTCCATTCGTGATCCCTTCAAGAACATTCATTTGATTGGGACATTGACCTCTATTGTTCGGAAGGGGTATATGGAGGGGGCTATTAGATCTGGTATTCGAGGTGCTCGTGAGGTTATTGAAGTACTTGACTGATTGGCTTATCTGTGAGATCGAGAACGATTTGACGGCAGACGACATAGATGGCAGCTAGAACTATTGCGTTGCTTCATGGTAGGTAAACAGAATCTTTACTTCCTCAACTCGCTTTCTGGAATTCTATGAGCTGGTAGAAACATGTGGAGTCTTTTTTCTCCTTGTGTCTTTTTCTGGCAAGATTACCCTTTTCCCTCTACCGACCGTCTCTCCATATCGTGGCGGCTGACATGCACTAGTGCTGACTGTTGAAGGGATCACCCTCAGCTTAGTTGGGCTCTAGGACTTTAATCTAGGACTTCTAGGACTCGTTCCGGCAGTTATACAGGCGCAAATAACTATTCTAGCATCTCAGGCTTCCATATTTCGTTAGCCCCATCGGATAAGAAACCTTTCTGCCAGCAGGAATCCATATCTCTCTGTGAAGATGTCCGACATTGATGAAGTCAACGAAGCGATCCGAGACACGAGAAGAGCGCTAGATCAGATGCCACAGGATCACCATGACAGGGCTGCCTACCTGGATGACCTTGGACTCGCACTCGGAGACCGATTTTCAATAACGAGAAACGTAGCCGATCTCGAAGAAGCCATACAACATAGCAGAGAAGCTGTCAATATGACACCGATGGACTCCCCAGACAGGGCTGGGCGCTTGAGTAACTGCGGAATCCGACTTGCAGAGAGATATTCCGTGACGGAAGAAATCAGTGATCTGAAAGATGCTATTGGTATCATGCGGGAGGTGTTAGAAGTCACACCAAATGACGATCCTGATAGAGCCATGTACATGAACAATCTTGGTACTGCGCTCGCGGACCAACATGCTCAGACTGGCAGTATGGCGGATCTCGACGAGTCTATCTACATCACTCAACAAGCCATTGATGCAGCTATAGATGACTATTCAGACCGGCCCATGTATCTGAATAGCCTTGCGATTCGGCTTGGGGATAGATATGCGAGAACAGGTGAAGGACCCGACCTTGACAATGCACTCAGTGTCATACGCGATGCAATCAATTCAACAGAAGATGAATCCCCAGACAAGGCTCTATATTTGAATACTCTAGTCATACAGCTGGGGCGCCAATACTCAAGAACTGGAGCCATGGCTGACCTCCAAGAGTCCATCCGAGTTGCGCAGGACATAGTTGATACAACGCCATTCGATGATCCAGACCGGCCAATGTATCTAAGCAACCTTGGACTGGCACTTGGGCACCTGTACTCCGTGACTAGCGCTGACGCGGATATTGAAAATGCGATTTCAGCCGTCAGCGAAGCCTTTGATCTGATCCCTGAAGACTCGAAAAGTCGGGCGATTTACATGCAGGGCCTCGGCTATCAATTCGGACACAAGTACTCGAAAACAGGAGCAACAGCTGATCTACAGCAATGTCTGCGACTTACCCGAAAGGCGATTGATTCGGTAACGACGGATCACCCAGACCGAGCTAGCTGGCTTAGTAACCTTGGTGTTCGACTGGGCGAGGGTTATTTGAGGGGAGACACCAGCGCAGACATTGAAGAAGCCATTCGAGTCACCGAGGAAGCAGTAAAAACAACGAGAGTGACAACAGACAAGGTGACATATCTATGTAATTTGGGGAATCGACTTGGGGAGAAATATTCGAGGACAGGAGTCACGGCGGACATTGATGATGCCATTGCAGCTACAAAGGAAGCAATCAACATATCACCGGCCGATCCCGTGACGAGAGCTATGTGTTTGCTCAGCCTTGGCAACCGATTCGGAGACCGGTACGACGTAGAGGGAACCAAGGCCTATCTGGATGAGTCTATTCGAACTCTACAACAAGCGGTTGATATGATGCCAGAGAACCGTCCAGGCAAGGATTTGATCTTAAATAGCCTCGGTGTCCAACTGGCTGCCAGATATACCTCGGTCAGCGCGATTGACGATCTTGAAAGCGCCATCGAGATGACGAGGCGAGCGGTCGAGATGACACCAAAGATCAGCCTGAGTAGGGCGCTGTTTCTGCATAATCTTGGAGCAGCCCTTGGCGATAAGTACACCCGGATGAACAAGACAGCCGACCTCGACGAGGCTATTCAAGTCGCGCGGGAAGCAGTGAAAATGAGTCCAAGCGGTCACCCTAACAGGGCAATGTATCTGAACGGCCTTGCGATACGACTAGGAGACAGATACTCTAGGGACGGTGCGGGTTCGATATCAGATCTCAGCGATATCATCGAAGCGGCCAGTGGAGCTGTTGACGCGGTACCAAATGTCCACACAAAAAGACCTGTATATCTGAATAGCCTCGGTATCTGGCTCATGGAAAGATACAAAAGACAAAATACGAGGATCGATCTTGACGAGGCTATTCGAGTGTTGCAAGAAGCAGTCAGCACGACGTCAGAGAGTCATCCTGAAAGGGCTAGGTATTCTGTCAACCTCGGCACCGGCCTTGACCACAGGTATGCGATAACAGGCGATTTCGCTGACCATGAAGGAGCCCTGTCTCAGTTCCAAACAGCCCTCCGTGACCCAAACTCTCCCACCATCGATCGCATAGCAGGTGGTATAGCAGTTCTTCAGATCTGCAGCACCACTTCAGACTGGCAACACGTATGCGACGCGTTGCAAGTTGCCGTCAGTCTCTTGCCGAAGCTGACAGCGCGATCTCTCGAGAACCCCGACAAGCAGCATCTGCTCGGCCAGATCGTCGGACTAGCTTCCAATGCCGCAGCGGCGGCTCTGCATGCTGGAAGGGGTCCGGCTGCTGCACTGAAGTTCCTGGAGCAGGGCCGTGGCGTGCTTGCGACGGCGCTTGAGGAGATACGAACGGATGTCATGGAGCTACAAGCTAGGTATCCTGACCTTGCCAAGAGGTTCGTCGCTCTTCGAGACGATCTGGATCCTCCACTCTCGCGTAACATGCTTAATCAAGATGATCACGGCGGCTTTACTCAGCAGGCTCGAGCGACTCGGCGCTACAACGCGGGCAACAAACTAGATGAGGTGATTGCCGAGATTCAGAGACAGCCGGGGTTCGAGGACTTCTTAGCTGCCCCAAGCGAAGAGGAATTGAGAGCTGCTGCGAGCTGTGGTCCCATCGTCGTCATAAATACCAGTGAGTACCGCTGCGATGCCATACTCGTGGAGCAGCACCAGATACGGTCCGTGCCGTTGCCTGAGGATATGGAGAAAGAGGCGCGGAATCGTGATCCCGGGAAGATTGAAACCCTGGAATGGCTTTGGGATACGGTTGCCCGCCCGATTCTGGACGCTTTAGGCTTCACTCATGATCACGACGCGTCGCTCGAGAAATGGCCGCGGATATGGTGGGTTGCTACGGGCATCATGACCAAGTTTCCACTTCATGCCTCTGGCCGCCACGAAACTGAATCAGCCAGCGTGCTGGACAGGGTCATGTCGTCATACAGCTCCTCTATCAAGGCAATCATACAAAGCCGACGACGCGGTCATGGAGAAGCTGTATCAGCCCCGACCCAGGCTCTTCTCGTCGCTATGAAGCATACCCCAGAACAGACCAGTCTTCCCTTCGCAGCCAAAGAGATAGAGGTGATTCGCGACTTGGTTAGAACGATGCATCTAGAACCCATTGAGCCAGGACAGCACAAACGCGACATCATGGCACACTTGCCGCAATGCAAGGTATTTCATTTCGCTGGCCATGGCCACACAGACGATCACGATCCAATGAGAAGCCGTCTGCTTCTAGAGGACGGAAAGGAAAACCCACTTACAGTCGCTAATCTTCTTGAGATCAACCTCCGTGAACAGTTGCCTTTCCTTGCTTACCTCTCTGCGTGTGGAACAGGTCGGATCAAGGATAAGAGATTCGTCGACGAGAGCATCCATCTGGTCAGCGCTTGCCAGCTAGCAGGCTTTCGTCACGTCATTGGGACCCTTTGGGAGGTTAATGATGAGCTATGTGTAGACATGGCGAGGATCACGTATCAAGGTATGAGGGATGGATCTATGACAGATGAATCGGTCTGTTTGGGGCTGCATGACGCAACTCGGCAGCTCCGAGATCGTTGGCGAAAAATGTCTATAAACTCGGTAGCAAGAGTAGGATTTCCTTCAGCAGAAGATGAGATGTGTGGCGGGAGTGTAACTGATGGAGATCGAAGGCTGAGAGATGTTATTCCGTGTGACGACGAGGTCAGGCCATTGCATTGGGTCCCTTATGTTCATTTTGGCGTGTGATTTACTTCTTATTCAGATTGTAGCGATATCTTGGAAAGAGGTAGCTCTGTGGTTGATACAAAACCAAGATTGGCTCAGTAATATCCCCGACACTCAGGTCAAGATCATTCAGCAGAATCTTGGTACAAAGCATCATTTACAGCTGTCAACTGGTATTTCTTCATTGACCTCATACTATTGCTGCTGATCACACCCACCGTCCGGATTATATGTAGCCAGATTCTGAAACCCCGATTGTTCCCTCTGAAGCGCACCCAACTTCTCCTTCAGATATTCCCTCTGATTCTGATGAATCCTATCAAAACTCAACAAAAACGTCACAAGAAACAAAAAGTCCTCAACTCTCGCTTCGGCATCTTGTTCTTCGCCTGGTCCTATCGGCAGCGCCAACACGTCGGCCACGGTACTCGTAATCTCAAACAACTTCTGCAGAATCCCAGATCCATGTAGTCCAATACTCTCAACCCTCTCCAATCGAAGAACTAAATTGCGTAGCTGGGTTGATAGTCGCTGTGCGGGGAAATGCATAGAGAAGCCCTCGTGAGAATTCTGCGGTGGTGCAGACTGCAAAAGGCCTTGCGATAATGCCAGCTGCCATACTAAGATTCTCATCCATAATCGCGTGATGAACAGATCAACATGTTGAAGCTCCGTCAAACCCCAGCCACTCGACACCAACACGTTATCGGTTTCTGCAGCATCAAACTCATCCTGGTCAAGTTGAGCTTGTTTGTGCTCAATCCATGCAGCAGTCATTTCAGGAGCCGTGGCCTTTGGATCTTGCTGAGCTCTCCAGTGCGCCAAAAACGTATCATCCAAGACGTGAAATAGCTCAATCAGCCGATTGAAGCCTTGGTTGACGTGAGGAGGAAGTTCATGGTCTGTTGCCGGGACACCCGGGCTAAATGGAGGAAGAATGGCAGGGTGGCCAGCTACTATTGTGAGGAAACGTTCGTGGATGGAAACCTCGCAGTACAGGCGTTGTCGGGTGGCTAGTTCGTGGTCGGTTAGTGAAGCATCTTTGTATCGATCTAGGTCGAGCATCTGAATCATTGCAATGGCTTCTCGGAGAATGACGAAGCTGCGGTCGAATCGCTTGAATGCCATGAGACAGATCTCGAGGAATACGCATGTTACAATGCGTTTGACAGTCACTGGTAATCTCCCAAGAATACCGATGCCCATCTCGGATTGTCTATGCGCTTTGAAGCTCAGATTCATAAGCTCTGTGACTCTGACAGGTGCTTCGCCATCTGGATCCCAAGATGTCTCTCTCAGGTTGATAGTAACAGCAGCGTATGCGTACACAAGCGCAGCATCTTCAAAGTTCTGATCCATCGTCTCAATTGCAGCCACGATCTCCGAAGGCAGAACAATTGGATTGACGGGAAAAACAACGCGTTCATAGTCGAGCAACAAGCTGAGAAAAAAGTCTGAAGAGTATGCCGATCCAATACTCGTCGGTATCACATTGTAAGCAACAGGCGAAGGATCATCAGTCTGTGGAGAAGCCGAATTGGACCTTGCGTCATCAGGCCTTGTCCCCTCTCGAATCTGCGCTACCAATCGGCCTCGCACGGTAGGTTTTCGTTTGGAGGTTGCAGCCGAGTAGACGCATGCGAGGTTGAGATGGTTACATTGTGAGCAAGGGACTGAGCCGTTGCATTTGACCTTGCGAACGCGACATGGATCGCAAGCTTTTGAGATTCTTCCGCTCATTGTTTGTTTGGTGATTGAGGAATGAAAGTGATGGAGATGAGATGCGGAGTCGAGAGGCACGAGATTTATCACGCTAAGGAAGTCTGTTGGTATAACCCCACAACGCCACACCAAGCGAGCTGAGGTCTAGAGCCAAGCCTCAACTGGTAATTACTGGGGTAGTTCCGGCATCTGACA
The DNA here is from genome assembly GCA_013755755.1 of Fusarium sp. NRRL 25184. Lineage (NCBI taxonomy): Eukaryota > Fungi > Ascomycota > Sordariomycetes > Hypocreales > Nectriaceae > Fusarium > Fusarium sp. NRRL 25184. Next base: position 20,958 of record JABSSZ010000958.1, read on the forward strand.
CGTAACAGTATGAACCTTTTTGGGTGGAAGCTTATATTGTCAAGCAGTAGATCGTGTCCTCTATCCGTGTTGGTAGCGTGACGTTTCTTTCACGTTATGGCTGGTAGTCACCTACGTAGATACGTCACAGAATATGAGGGCATGTTGAACAATAATTAATCTCTTCTCATACTGGCAAACTACCGCTATGAACCGCTAACACCACGCAATTGACAATCACCTTTAAACTCTAAGAAGCACTGCTGCTCACCTTCTCAACATACATCGCAGTAGCCTTTTCATTTCCAGTTTGGAACTCGGCATCAACACGCTCAACTTCGGTAGTCTTGAACTGGCGAGCAGCAACTCCACGTTCAAAGAGAACATCAAGTTCACCATAAGTACGGCCCTTTGGCTCAGGAAGCCGGAAATAAGTCCAGACAGCACAGAGGAAGCAAGTTCCGGCCCAGAAGAAACCAGCCTTGGCACCCCAGTTCCAAGCTGAAGGGTTCAGCATGCGAGGAGTGATAATGTTGGTCATGATTCCGACAATGTTATATGCGTTTCGGGCGAGGACAACAGTCTTGGTTCGGAGACGGGTGGAGGACAGCTCAGCGACGAGGGAGTAGCAGACGGGTCCGACGGTCGAATCGTAGGTAAAGGTGTAGATGAGAAGAAGAGATCCGATGGTCCATTGAGCAGCAACGTTTTCACGACCAGCAAAGGCGACACAGCCAATGGCCAAGAGGAAGACGCACATGGCAAGCTGTCCGTAGAGATAGAGCGTTCGGCGACCGAACCAACCCATGAGGAACCAAGAAAAGACAGTACCGACTGCACCGATGGCATACTGACCAAGGGACATGGAGAAGCTGTTCTCAACGCCCATACCGGCCTGTTGGTAGAAGTAGGTAGAGTATCCCATAAAGGTAGAGCCGCAAAGAGTCTGGATCATCCAGGTAACACAAACAATCTCAGTTCGTCGAAGACTGACACCCTTGAAGAGGTCAAAGTACGAGGTACCAGACTGAGCTTCCTTCTCCATCTCGTTGGTGTGAACCATCATGGAGATAGTCTCATCGAGCTTGAAGTCGACATTGCTGTTGCGCACGGTGAGACGCTCGAGGGACATCTTGGCCTCTTCGATGCGACCACGGCGAACCAGCCACCAGGGAGACTCGGGAGCGAGGTAGATTCCGATGATCAGAGGAACAGGCCACATCCACTGGAGAGCAAAGGGGATCTTGTAACCCCACTCGTCAGTGCGAGACACCATGGCTCGGAGAACGCCAGAGGCGATGAACTGGCCGAGAACCCAGCAGAGGTTGACGTAAGTGGTGAGATAAGCGCGGAGGTGGGTAGGGCAGACTTCAGAGGCGTAGGTCGTGGTGAGAGTCTGGAAGACGCCCCAGGGAACACCGATGAGCATTTCTCCAATGAGAAGCTGGACCAGACTCTCTGAGAAGAAAATGATGAAGATGAAACCGATGCAGCCGATCAGAGCACCAATTAGTGTCTTGCGATAACCGAAGCGATCAGCGATGATACCGTTGATGAAGAGACCGATGATTTGACCGCAGAGAGTTCCATTGGAGAGACCAGACTGCCAAGCAGCTGTCAACTGATAGGTACCATCGGGTTGCAGAACACCAAACTTCTTCTGGAAAGGAGGATAGGCGAAGAGGTTGCCGAGAAGGACGACATCGAAACCCTCCATGATAATGCAGAGGGAGAGGAAGATGGACCAGAGACAAGCTTTCTTGTAGAGCTTGAAGGACTGCAATAAGCCCATGTTGTGCTCGGCTTCTGTAGCAGCGGCGGCTTCATGAGCGACGTTCTCGTCGACTGGCACCGCGACAGCGGCGATGCCATTGTCAACCTTGCTATCAGGAGACATGATGAGAAGAGTGATCAATGAGTAGTAGACTCTAGAAGGTGAGATGAGATGAGAGTGATGATCTGGATGTGAATCAACGAGCGACACGCGACATCTTATAGCTGGAGACGGATCAAGGAGTTGAAACTGTCAGAAGCGAAAGAAATAACCGTAAAAACAAGGTCATGGTGAAAAGTTCCGACCAACTGCTAGCGTAAAAGGGTGAATTTCGCGGGGTTTGTCGCCGTGATTAGACCGGTGCTAGACCAGAGTGGTCTAGAATCTCGAGGTAAAATGAAGCCATGTCGGCCCGTGCTTTAAGCCACATTTGGTGGTTTGACTCCATGGGGGAGGAGACTTAGGAGCACGGAGGTATAGTGCTTGTGTCTCCTCCCCCGTGGGGAGACAATCATGTAAATCCGGGGTTTCGCTCATTGGACCGAGCATTGACGTTGAGGCACTAAACATGGGGAAGATCAGCAGATGCTCTCGAGTCATTGGGAGATGGAGACGAGGGGTTAGATTTTGGAGGTCTCGTCGGTCCGGCTAAGGGCCAATCAAAATTCAGCCATCTCGTCGGTCCGAGGTTGGGCCAATGGTGTTGGAGTCTCAGACGAGAACGTGGATGTTTTGTTGCAGGGGAGGATATCTCGTCGGTCCGACCGAATGGTGCGGGGGAATTAGAGCATCGTGATCTGGGGAAGATAATGCGGGTGAATTACCATCAAACGGTATTTAAATCTACCCAGATCATTCTCTCATTAAACAAACCAAGTTCTGAATTAATTTATCTTCAATTTATTGCGTCTTCACAATGACTGTCAGCAGACGCTCAAAGCAATGGTGGAAGCAGGCCATCATCTACCAAATCTACCCTGCATCCTTCTGCGACTCCAACGGCGATGGCATGGGTGATCTCCAAGGCATCATATCCAAGCTAGACTACATCGCCAGCCTAGGCATCGATGTCATTTGGGTATGTCCCATGTACGACAGCCCGCAGGTCGACATGGGCTATGATATCTCCAATTACGAAGATGTCTATGCTCCATACGGCACTCTCCAGGACATGGAAGAATTAATCCGCAAGACGCACGAAAAAGGCATGAAGATCATGCTTGATCTTGTTATTAACCATACTTCTGACAAACACGCTTGGTTTGAAGAGTCGAGACTCAGCAAAGATAGTGCTAAGCGCGATTGGTACATCTGGAGACCTGCCAAGTACTCTCCAGATGGTCAACGCCTCCCCCCAAATAACTGGCGCTCCAATTTCGGTGGGGGTAGTGCTTGGGAGTGGGACGAGACCACTGGAGAGTACTACCTACACCTCTTTGCAAAAGAGCAGCCCGATGTCAATTGGGAGAACCCAGAGACGCGCAGGGCCATATATGCTTCGTCAATGGAGTTTTGGCTCGACAGAGGCGTTGATGGTTTCAGAATCGATACCGTCAACATGTACTCCAAGCTTCAAGACTTTCCCGACGCGCCGATCACCGATCCGAAAGCGAAATATCAACCTGCTGGTCTTCTCTATTGCAATGGGCCTCGAATGCACGAGTTTCTCGGCGAGATGAACGAGATTCTCGAGCGGTACGGAGCTATTACTGTTGGAGAACTGCCCCATACACCGGACCTAGAAAAGGTCCTCCGATATGTTAGCGCGAAAGAGAAACAGCTCAATATGGTGTTTCAGTTCGACGTCGTGGATATCGGTTTCGGAAAGACACATAAATACGAGACGACACCGAAGAATTATACACTTCCGCAGCTGAAAGACGCTGTTGGTCGAACGCAGAGTCTGATCCACGGGACGGATGCTTGGACTACTGTTTTTATGGAGAACCATGATCAAGCACGTTCTGTATCACGCTTCACAAACGACAGTCCAGAGTACAGAGTCGCAGGAGCTAAGCTTCTTGCGTTGTTGCAATCTTGTCTAAGCGGCACACAGTATGTATACCAAGGACAGGAAATCGGGTCCGTCAATGCCCCAAAGGAGAGTTACCCATTACAGAACTACGTCGATATCGAAAGTTATCAGTTCCTCGATTTGGTCAAGGAGCGATCGAATGACAAACAAGACATCGACAAGGCTTTCAACGCTCTTCAGCACTTGGCTCGAGATCACGCTCGTATTCCTATTTGCTGGAGTGACGCCAAGCACGGCGGTTTCTCCGAAGCAGCCGAGAAAGCAGGCCAACCCGTCAAAGAGCCCTGGATGAAGACCCATCCTCTATCGCACGATATCAACGTCGCATCGCAGCTAGACGATCCCACCAGCGTGCTATCATTCTGGAAGAAAGCACTGCATTTCCGAAAGGAGTTCTCTGATCTGTTGGTTTATGGAGATTATAAACTCCTGAGAAGGGAAGATCCTGATGTTTATGCTTTTGTGAAGGAGTCTCAGGTTGATGGGTCCAAGGTTGCGGTTGTTCTGAACTTTACTTCTGAGGAAAAGACGGTGAGTAGTCTGACAGGTGAAGAGCTGGGAGTTACTGGTGGGAAGGAGGTTAAGCTTGTGCCTATCATGTCAACGCATTCTGGAAAGGAGCAGACTGGTGTTTTGTCGCCGTTTGAAGGAAGAGTTTACTTGGTGACTTAGTCATGATGTAGATCAAAAGAATACAAAGCGCGTGTTTCTAAGCTCCTGTGGGGGCTGTCTGATCCATTCGTATGTCCATTCTCATTAAATGCAAGGTGATCTTTAGGTAGTCAGAGTTTAAGTTATGTTCACGATAACTTGTTGCCGGATATGAAGATTCCTCTGTAAACCGTTGGGTTATCCTCAAACCAAACGCATCCAGGATGTGTCCAAAACCTACGCCACCAGCATCATGGTGTCTTTTCCCACGAGTCTCAGCTATGAGCCATCCCCTCAGTCCTCGCTCGGCTTCAGGACCAACAAATCAGACGTCTTCGCTGCCATGAAGCTCTATCCTGCAATTTTACACTGCATTAAATATTTTAGTTTGAATATCTTCGTTGATGCGAAATGCGGATATTGTAAGTTTAGAATAAGTGTGTAAGCTCGGATGAGCGAAGGTCTGCTGTTGAGGACATGTTATATTCTACAGACTGATCCGAAGTTCTGCGGCGCGTTATCTCGGAAAGTTGGTTCTAATTTGCCAAGTAAAAAAACCCTACTTAGTAATGGGGTTCACATTCACAAATGCCAAAGCGAGCAATCATTCAGGATTAGTTTGTACAAGGCCATTGAGTCAATCTATTATGTCAAGTCGAGAGATCATTACTCGCACAGAAGCTGTTTCAGCCCGGGGTGTCCGCGGAAGCCCTCCGTGATGCTTGTTGGCTGTGTGTACCTTACTGGATTGGGAAAGCTGAAATGCAGCTGCAGGGTATACAACCAACACCAAGTTGCATCACAATCTCCTCTGCGGCGGCGCAGCTTTCGCAATGCCTCCTTTCGAAGCAGATAATGACGCAAACTAAATGAAAGGGGGAGAAAAGAAAGGTGGATACGCATAAATCCTGTATTGAAAGGCTTTCGTTGATGTTGGTCGTTGAAGAACGCTGGAAGAGACCCACGAGCCAAGGAGCAAAAGCAGCTGCGCCAACCGGCATCATTTCATATAAGTAAAAGCTCCGAAAGTTGAAGTGGCGTGACAGCCGGTTATAGCGTACTTATATATGGTACAGCCCCTCCTGAGATTGTTGCCTGGGTCGCGTTTCCAACTTTTGCCGACAGACTACACTGTTTGAAATCTACCCCCTCATAAAACAAACTTCGCAACGATCCCAAATGTCTTTGAACAACAAACCTTCTTCAAACTCAGTTCAGAGTATGAGCCATATTCCCATGTCTTCTGAAACGGCAGAGACAGCGACTCGCCATGAGAACCGCCGCAACACGTCTGCTGATTCTCCTGGTTCACGAGACCCAAGTCCATTTGAAGGAATGGCTAGTGGTACTCCTCAAAGTTCATCAGCTACTAGCGGAGATAAGGATGGTGATTCTCCAACTGTTGTTGTTGATGATCCGTTTGATAACGAGAAACGGCAAATCCTTTTCGATGCTATTGATAGGCTTCAAGCCTTGCGCTCCCACGAATACTTGGGCATTCCACAGGTATGTCTAAACTCTCATGCCACTCTGGCGAATTCCAAGCTGATGATGCCCAGCTCGTCGTCGTAGGGGAACAATCTTCTGGCAAATCATCCTTGCTCAGAACATTGACTGACATTTCATTCCCCGTCATGGCTGGAATTGGTACACGCTTTCCAATTCGGGTCGTTTCGTGCCGTACTGCACAGAACAGTAGGGAGCGATTTAAAATTTCTTTAGAGAGAGCCCCACAAGATGTGAAAGGCTTACAACGAGCTGATGCTGCAGCAGACAGTTACCGTCTAGAAGGAGATACCTTATCCATGGATGCATTCGAAGCTGCGCTTGAGGATGTGAGTGATTGTCATTTGATGGGGATATATAGAGTGCTGACCGTGATTTTCAGCTCTCTGAGAACCATATTGGCATTAGAAAGGGCCAGGGCACAGGGTCAAAGAACTTTGTCCCGGATATTGTTAGAGTTGAACTTTCAGGACCCAATAGATCGCCTTTCAACATCTTGGATCTTCCTGGTCTCATCTCCTCAGAATATGGTGTCAATGAACCAGAGCCCCTTGGGACACAGGAACTAGCCAGGCAATACATCTCAAGACCGGAAAACACCATAATGTGAGTTGTTTACCCCTACATGATATCGCCAAGTCCGAAGCGTATGAAAGCGCAGTCAAAGACTAATCGTAAGCTAGATGCACGATACCCGCAACTTCCGATCTGGGTAACCAACGGGCCTATCAGATGTGCAAGGAATATATATCAGACAAAAGGCGACTCGTTGGCGTTTTTACAAAGTGCGACAAAGCAGACCGCGAAGAAGCCGTACGAACAGTCAGTTGGTCCTAACGTCCGAACTGTATGGATACTAACAATCGTCAGGTCATTTCAGCAAAAAGTGACATTGATAATGGAGACTCAATCTTCAAAGATGGCATGTTTGTCGTCTGTAATAAATCTCTAGAGTCACGAGCCAATGAGGATGAAATCTTCAGCCGCGAGCCTTGGTCTCAAGTACCCAGTGGTCGTAGAGGAAGCATGAAGCTCAAAGGTCATCTTGGGGATATTCTTACTTGTGAGATCGAAAAGGCATTTCCAAAAATCGAGAACGATATAAATTCGAGACTCAAGGAGAAGCGTGCCAGTCTCAATCATATTGGGGAACCTCGGCTCAATGATAGCCAGCAACAGGAGTATCTCAACCGTTTCGTACGCGAGTACTCCTCCAAATGCACATTAGCTCTCAGACGCCCAGGATTACTTGAGTCAGAGACAATGGACCTGAGACGGGAGCTGAATGACATCAACACCCAGTTTGACAATGTCATGAGATGGGTTGGTGGCTTCTGGAGGTTTGACGATGAGGACGTGGACCCGAGGGCCGTTTGCTCCAATTACGGAGCATTCATCGACAAACAACAGGAGCAACCGGGAAAAGCGGGAGACATTTTATTCCCAAAGCTCGAACTGGAGGATTACACGGAGCAGTTGAAAGCAATCCCGGCTTTTGAGGAGCATGAGCATGTCGAGCCCTTTCACAAATTTGTGGATACTGTGACGAGCAAACTTCGCAGATTCGGAGCATCTCAGCCGCCTGGTGTGATAAACTCAGACATTTATCCTGTCATCTATCGAATCCAAGTATCCAAGTGGGGCGCCATAGCACAAGAGCACTTGGACAGAGTCAAAGATGCAATGAAGTCAAGCTATGAGGAGATTCTGCGATCTGTTTGCCCAGACTCTGGAGGCACCACGATTTTGCATCATGAGCTCAAAACCCGTCTTCATTCAATGTTTTGCGAGACATTCAATAAAGCCAAACAAGAGCTGGATAGGTACTGCGAGCAAGAAACTCAAAAGGAGCTCCTTCAAACCACCAACATCGACTTCAGGACCAAGCTGGAAGCCTGGCGTATGTTAAGATACGCTAGAGCTTTCTACGAAGGGATCGGCGGTGAAGAGGCTCAAGACCTTATTTCAACCCGGACCTTGAATGAGATGTGGACCAGTATGGATATCACAAACCAAAACAGAATGATGTATGATATCCACGATGTTATCAAGGTATACTACGGGGTAAGAGTCGGATCCGTCGACAGCTGAAGGCCAGATTTGCTGATTAAATATAGATTTCCCTAGAGTCATTCATTAGCCATATCACCCAAACCATAGTGGAGGGTTTTGTTATGGATAAAGATGGCCCTTTGAGCAAGATGACGACTGAATATGTTCTCAGCCTTCCAAAACAGGAGGTCAGCGACATTACCAAAGAGGACAAAAAGATAGGCCAGCTAAGAGAGCAACTGAACAGTGATATCAAAAAGCTTGAAGGTGCCCAGGAGATTGCAAAAGATGCAAGGGTTAAAGTGGAGGTATTAAAGCGCAATTAACATTACTCTGATTTATTATTATCACCCCCATAGCTACATCACATCGCTTCTATAAATTTTGCCGAATTAACTTAAAATTTACACTCAATACTCACTCATGCACCTAGGCTCATATTACGAAATTGTTCATCCGCATGACCAGTGATGGTGCTACCTCCCATAAATGTATCTGTGTCCAGGATAAAGCCCAGCAATAGGCCGGAGCCAAGATTTGTGTGGATGTTGTATACTTTATTAGTTGGTGGACTGTGTTTAGGGTCTGAGGAATGTTGGAGCCTACGAGGCAAAACCAGCATGTCAAAGGTCCAGAGAGCATGTCTTTATTTACTATCAGTTGGTTGATTGTAAGGCACCGCATGGCTGCCCCAGGAGCCCCAATGCTTAAACCAAGGCTGAATTACTGGAGGTATCTAATTGTAAGTATGTATAGGTTGTAAATGATACTCTTTCTTGGGAGCTAAAGCAATTCGATTAAGTTACTATTAGGTTATCTGCAAACCCTACTTATTACTTCTTATAATCCAATGTTAGCCTTTAGATCCTCACAATCCAGGCTATATTAATAATATTCCCGTTGCAAGACCTATATCCACTTGCAAACTAAGGTTAACTGCTAAGGGGATGTAATAAAACTTAG